>JAODLL010011765.1:0-29457 GCA_026546735.1 Forbesichthys agassizii | reverse complement strand
TTCTGGGATTTGCAGTGGTTTATGGTATGAGTATTCCTTCAACCTTAAAATAAGTTATGTGCAGTCTTGTAACTTTTCTTTAAAAAAAAAAAAGTGGACAAGAAAATGCAATTTCAAGTACTACAGACTATTCTGAAAAAAGCAAGTTTTGACTATTCAATTAAAGGTAGTCAGCTATTGTAAGATAATACCATAGTTCAATGGCTAATAACTTTGTCTTTGTCAAATTCAACAAATATCTCCTTGCATTTTGCTACCTTACAGCTCACGCTTAAAGCGTGTTGAAAAAAAAAATCTGATTTTTCTACACAGCCCTGGCTCTGTAAATGGGAATTTAAACAAAGTGGAGAACACCGCTTGTATCAACAAACCCATAGCACTACGCTTTGCTTCACAATGCATTTTGATGTAGAATATCTAGCTAGGCTGTAGGGTAGGCTATAGTGACTTTATTACAATGAGAAAATGAGAAAAAAAAATGAGAAAAGCTAGTGGACAGTCAAGAGATATTTGCTGAATTTGACAGTATATTATCTTAACAATCGCTTACCCCACAATTGTTTATTTGTACTTTTTTATTGAGCTGTTCAAGGATATATTTTGGCAAATGCGTACATTTCCTAAAACAAATGTATTTTGTGTGTGTTACAGAAACATTCAATTCTAACATGTGAGCTACGTTGGATTAAGAGCTGGCAATTGCAAGCGATACTATTAAAGTAGCCAAAATGTCTCCGACCCCTGGACGCCCTTATCCAGGAACAGATATAACAATCCTCATAACTAGAGTTAACTCCAATCCCCTCTGCATGCTTGTAGAGCTCTGGGGAAAGTTTAGCCTGGAAAGGAAAGCAGACTATGACAACTTGGCAAAAGATATTCAGTCTCCCAGAAATACATTCCAAGAATTTGAAGGAAATCCTGGAGACCAATGCTTGGTTCAGGTTAATGATACTTGGTACAGGTCACGCATAGTCTCGAGAAATGGCTCAAAATACAGTGTGTTTCTTTTTGACAAAGGGAGGGCATTTAGTGCCACCACAAGCATGCTGGCATGGGGTAAGAAAGAGCATTTCCACCTTCCACCTGAAGTGGAATTCTGCTTGATGACTAATGTGGTCCCAGTTTCCTCAGAGAACAGATGGTCTCCAATGGCAGTGGAATTCCTTAAATCTCTGTGTGGGAAGACAGTGAAAGCATATGTCCAGGATGTGCTGGAGGCTCAAAAAACCTTCCTCCTACATATCCCTAGTATATCTAACCAAATGTATGAGATGGGATTTGCAAAGAGGGTGTCTGCTGAATGGTTCAAGGACTTTGTACTTAAGTCACTACAGTCAGACAGTGTCGCTGCAGTAACAACAGGGCCCCAGCTGAGCTCCACGGCAAACAAAGCTCTGGAAACGAAACAAAAAGAAAAGCAACAGAGTTTTATGTATCCTGAGTTGCTGGCAGGTACAGTGGAGACCGTAGTCATTACCGAAGTGACTAACCCATTACGCATCTTCTGCCAGTTGAAGGTTTTCTCACAAGAGCTGAAGAAACTCACTGATCAGATCACACAGCACTATGATGGCAGAATAACGTCTTTCTTTGAAATTCCCGAACTACTTGGATCTCCGTGTGCAGCAAGAGGAGGTGACTGCAGGTGGTATCGCTCAGTTTTACAGCAAGTTCATCCTGCTAAGAATGTAGTGGAAGTGCTTAATGTTGACTATGGAAGCAAGCAGTTTGTTCATATGAAGAATGTAAAACAACTTGCTGAAGAGTTTTTCAGAATGCCAGTGGTGACATATGTCTGCTCACTCCACGGCATCATTGACAAAGGTATGGGATGGACAGCTGCCCAAATTGACTACCTGAGATCCCTTCTCTTGCTCAAGACTGTGATTGCTAAGTTTGAGTACCACAGTCTCTCTGAGGGCGTCCACTATGTCACACTTTATGGTGAGGAAAACACAAACATCAACAATTTGTTCGGCTCTAAGGAGAGATGCTTGCTGGACTGTGATGGAGCACCGGGAATGTATGCCATCAACGTGCAATCAGAAGCACATGCTGTGACTAGAGGGAAAATAGTGACGGACATGTTTTCAGTGGAAGACCTTCCTCTCAACTCATCCCATCTATCGGTTGTGCAATATGCATCCAACCCATCTGAATTCTGGATTCAGACACAGAAATATGCACTTCAGTATGACGAACTAATGGACAGCATCTCTCATCTGTACCATGATTTTGCCAACGAAGATGCAGTGAGGAATCCACCTGTTGGCCTCTACTGTGTTGCCAAGGCAAAAGATGATACCATATACAGAGCTACCGTGTTGGAAGTTGGTGAGTTCAATATCAAGGTTTTCTTTGTGGACAGTGGAAAAACTGAAGTGATTAAAAAAACCAGTATCAGAGCTCTTCCTGAGGATTTCAAGGTTCTTCCAAAACTTGCAGTAAAATGTAGACTGGCAGGTGTCAAGCCAAAAGATAAAACATGGAGCCTCAGTGCCACTGACTTTTTCAGGAAATCTGTCACAAATAAAGTCCTGAATGTACAGGTGGCGGCAAAGTTTGATGGCGGCTATGTTGTCTGGGTAATGGACTCAACAGGAAATGGCGAGAAAGATGTCGGTATGCAAATGTGCAGTTCTGGCTTTGCTGTAATGGATGAGGCACAGAAAAAAACCCTTGTACAAATGACCTGTCCACCTTCTTCTGCAGTACTGAACTCGGGTGCCTCATTGCTGCAGTCTAACAAAAACAGCTATACTTCTTTTCAGCCCGCAAATGCTCTTGACTCCATTTCGCATGAAAGCAGCACAGTTGGCTTCAAGGAGCAAATGTTTCCAATAGGAAGTTCCCTAGAAGTCAGTGTGTGTTACATGGAAAGCCCAAACGACTTCTGGTGCCAGCTAGTACAAAATGGAGGGCAACTCAAGTTACTTATGCAAGACATGCAGACTTACTATGAAGGAAGCAATTTCCGACCATTTACAGATAGTGCATGTGTTGCACGTCATCCAAATAATGGATTGTGGTATAGAGCCCTTATCATTAAAAAACGAACCAATATGCAGATAGATGTGTTGTTTGTTGACTATGGTCAGATAAACACTGTTACCCTGCATGACCTGAGAAGTATATGGCCTGCATTCTTGAACCTGAAAGGTCAAGCATTCCGGTGCAGCCTTTACAACCCACTTGATCCCACATCAGGCATTAACAACTGGAACGAGGAAGCCGATGCTCAGTTCCAGGAATTTGTGGATACTGCTGCATCCAGCCATGTGATTTTAAAGTGCACCATATATGCTGTAATGTGTAATGAACAGAAAGTGGTATTCAATGTTGTGGATCTGGAAACTCCCTTTGAAAGGGTTTGCTCTCGTCTGATCCATTTTTCCAAGACGGAAACAACAACAAAATCCCTGGGGTCCTCTTTCCACTCATACTACTATTCAACACACAACATCAAAACTGGGACAGAAGAAATGGTCACTGTAACATCTGCGAATGATGTAAATCACTTCTATTGCCATCTTGACAGGAATGCTAGTGTGATGAAAGAGCTCACAGCGAAGTTGGGTTATCTGTGTAACCTGCTTAAGAACACCAAGCTCCCAACAACATTTGGGACTGTGTGTTTTGCAAAATACACTGATGGTAACTGGTACAGGGCCTTGATCAAGGCTATTCAACCATCAATCCGTGTCCACTTTGTGGATTATGGTGACACCCTTGACGTTGATAGGTCTGACCTGCTTCCTGTTCCAAGGGAGGCTAGTGACATAATGTCTGTGCCAGTGCAAGCAGTTGAGTGTGGTCTCTCTGACATTCCTGCCAATGTTTCAAGTGAAATGAATAGCTGGTTTAAGATGAATGCAACACATCATTCATTCAAAGCACTGGTGGTTGCCAAAGAGCCTGGTGGTAAACTTGTTGTTGAACTTTACTATGGAAAAACCCAATTGAACTCTAAAATCAAGAAGATGTTTCCCACTGACATTGACAGAGGAAGGCATGATGGCACCCAGGTTGGGGCACCCCCTGGCATCTCTGCAAACAATGCAATACTGGCTCCTAAAATTATGCAAAAACAAGTGGAGATGGAAGATTCGTTGAAAGCACCCAAAAAAAATGTTTCTGCTAGAGGCCATATTGGCAAAAATGCTCAGAAGACTAAGGTACCTACATTAGAGCTATACAGACCTCCACATCAACGACAGCTATATGGTGGGGCAAAAAGTACCGTGACAAATAGCTCAAAACAAGTCGAGACTCATACCATTAGACAACTAAATGCTCACTTAGTGACAAAACAGACGGTCTCATTCAAATCTTCGGACACCGACTATTCTAAGGAATATGATACAACCTCTAAACCTAATAGAGCTTTTATTGAAGCCCTTGCCAAACTTAAAGACCTGCCGGTTAAATCCATAAAGCCAGACATGGAAGTAAATGTATCTGTCTCACATTGCAACAGCCTTCTGAGCTTCTATGTGCAATTTGTCAGCGAGGAGGATGAAATCTTCTCTGTTGTGGAAAAGCTCAACAGTGGTCAGTCAACTATTGAAACCATTGACATTAAAGGCCTGCATTCAGGTGACCTTATTCAAGCAGAGTTCCCAGATGATTCCTCATGGTACCGTGCAGTTGTGAGAGAAATCCATGCAGATGGCATAGTGATGGTTGAATTCATTGACTTTGGAAATGTGGCACAAATTTCAATTTCCAAGATATGTAGGCTGCCTAAAGAATTCCTGGATCTTCCCACATACAGCACACACTGTCTTCTGAGTGAAGCCTCAAATCTGGAAAGAAAAGTAGCCCTGGATCCAGAGGTTGTGTCAGCTTTTAAAAAGGATATTGCGAGTGATGGAGACAAAGAGTTAAAATGCAGATTCATCAGGCAGTTGGGATCTGCATGGGAAGTTAGCCTTGAGGACAGTGGAAAGATAATCACATATAAAATACCCAACAAAGACTTAGATGCTGCTTCTGGAATGACATTAGAGAAAGCTGAACAGATGTATTTCGCCAGTGGGAGCCCATCTGAGGCACAAAGTGGCTCTAAGCCTCTGCAATACATCAAGGGTAACTTTACTGAAGGACAGATCATCGAGGCCTATGTTGCAGTTGTAGCCAGTCCACACGAGTTCTGGTGTCAATCTGCAGATTCAGAGGATTTTGACAAGATTTCGGTCAGTATTTCAGAAGAAAGCAATGTGGTCCAGTCCACGCCTATCGATACCAACCAACTTGCATGTGGCAGCCCTTGCATTGCTCTTTTTGCAGATGATGAGCAGTGGTATCGTGCCGAAGTCGTAAGCAAAGATGGGGACATGCTTTCTATTTTATTTGTAGACTATGGAAATGAAACCAAAGTCAACATAAAAGATGTGAGAGAATTGCCATTAAAACTGGCTGAAATTCCAGTTCAGGCTTTTTTGTGTGAGCTTGAAGGCTTTGATGGTTCATATGGCTCCTGGGACGATGGTTCAGTTGGCAAACTGTCAGAACTTGTAATGGATAAGCTGATAAAGTTGACTGTTCTTAAACTGAGAAAAGAAGATGGTAATAATGCGTGTTCAGTTAGGATTGAGTGTGGTGGCCAAGTGATTAATGAAATTATGGAAGTTCACTGGCAAACTTCCCAAAATGTACACAAAGCTGATGCCTGTGGGCCATCTACTTCACCAGATACCTTGACTGTGTTGTACAATTCTGCCAGGAAAGATGTAGCGCTCTCAGGGACTTGTACACCAAAAGACCATAACAATCACCGTACTCAAGAATATTACGATTCCATTTCTTTCGTTGAGTCTCAGAGTGATTACACAGATCAGGAGTTTGCTAATGTTCCTTCTGAAATACACGGAGTGCTTTGTAATTCACCTCCAGCAGGTGAGGATTCAAAGCTGACAACAAATTCAGTGAATGGTGACAATTCCAACAGCTCTATCCAGTCTCACGCTATATCAGATAACACACAAGGAGAAACGGATCAGATTGCATCAAAATGTTATTCAACTGAGACTGTTCAAGAGACGAGACTCCTAGATGGCAACGACATTACCGGCCAACAGGTGTTTAAAACTGTCCTAATTAGTGTGCTACCTGAAGCAGACAAAGAGGATGTTGGACTCATAAACCCGCTGTCTGACACCAGCAAAGATCATAGAGAATCCCGTTTGCCTGAAGACTGTAAAGTAGACTTAACTTCAATATTTGACAAGTATGTGGATGAAACGGAGAAAGATACAGAACAGGATGAATCCACAGTTACATCAGATGGTAGTGTGGACAATTACGAAATGTATGGCTTACAGTCTTCCTCCACTGAGAGGCCACTTGAGACCCAGAGTTTGAACCCTGTACCTCAGCATTACATCAAACATAAATTCGCAGAGGGACAGAATCTAGAGGCCTATGTCACAATAATGACAGACACAGGGTCATTTTGGTGTCAACTTGCAGATTCGGAGGAACTTGACAATATCACACTCATCATTTCAGAAGTAGGTAATGCAATTCCACCTAGACCTGCCAGTGCCAGCTTACTTAATTGTGGCAGCCCTTGCATTGCTCTTTTTGCAGATGATGAGCAGTGGTATCGTGCCGAAGTCATTAGCAAAGATGGGGACATGCTTTCTATCTTCTTTGTAGACTATGGAAACAAAACCAAAGTCAACATAAAGGATGTGAGAGAATTGCCATTAAAACTGTCTGAAATTCCAGTTCAAGCTTTTCTGTGTGAGCTTGAAGGCTTTGATGGTTCATATGGCTCCTGGGACGATGGTTCAGTTGTCAAACTGTCAGAGCTCATAACTGCTAAGTTGTTAAAAATAACAATTGTTCAAATAAAGAGGACAAGTGAAGAGAACATGAAGTCCACGTGTTTTGTTAAAGTTGAGTGCGATGGCAGAGTGATTAATGACATCATGAAAGACCATTGGCAAACCTCCAAAAACCTAAACAAAGCTGATGCTTCTGGACTTTATCAGCTGTGCAAAGGCACCGCAGTCTCAGAGTCTCCACCAGAAGACGATAACAGTCCCCTAATTCAAATCTCAGAAGAGTCTGTTCATATTCTTGAGTGTGCTGGTGATCTTTCTGAAGTTAGCAAAGAGCCCTCTTATTCTCCCCCAGAAGTTGAGAAACTGACAACATATTCAAATACAGTTGACATTTCTAGCTCTGTCCAGTCTCAGGCTTTGTCTGATAACCAGGAAGAGACAGATTATCTTCTGTCGGAATGTAATTTAACTGAAGATCGACATGTGACAAAGCTCCTAGATGTAAAAGACATGACTGAACAGCTGTTGGAGATGTTCCCCCCTTGTGTGACATCTGATGCCAAGCATAACGATGGAGTGACACAACCTCAGATAGATGACATCAACATATGTCAACCTGAATCATTTTGTCCTGATCAAGACTGTAAACAAGATGACTTGGACTTAAACTCAAACGGGAATGAGGAAACTGACAAAGGTGGTGAAGTTCAAAAACATGAGAACCAGAAGTGGATCGAACAAGATAACGCTCTGATAAGCCTTAATGCTGTTGAGTATTTTGTCCAGGACACTGACAAGGCTACAGTTCAGAGTGCCAGTCAACATCTGCCTGACATTACGGAGTCTTCTCCCGTCAGTGCAGATATAGGGTTAGATGGTTCCTACATCTGGCAGGTCACAGTTGAGCAAGAAACTGAGACCGTGGCCAGCAAGGACACTGTAGCTAAAAGTCTGGATACCCCCAAGGACAACGATTCTCAACTGGTTACTGATTCTAGTAAGTGGTAACAATTTATTTTAATTCTACATTGTCTAGTTTAGTGTCTTCCAATGATGACATTAACATGCCCAAAACAAATACAACAGTCCAAATTATTTGTCACATCTGTTGTTGTAACCCTAATTATTTAATTTGTTTAATAGAATTAAGTCACCGTAGACCTGCTAAAGGCCTTTCTGTAGGTTCTCCTTGTGTGGTCTGGTCCCCTGCTGTGAAGTCTTGGTGCACAGCAAGAGTCTTGAAGAATTTCACAGATTATTCCATTGTAAGAATATATTAAACATTCGTATGTAGTGTCAAATATAGCAGGTACACTTATGCGCACATGAATCTACAGTTCAATTAGATAACGATTTATGGAAAAGTGAAAATTCAGATATCATTTGTTTAGGATTAGAATGCATAATTTTGTGAAAATATTAATTTTACATTTCATAAAAACATTTACATTTCATCTGTTTTTAACTGAAAATATATTTTGCCTGGTGCTACAATTTTAACCTCATGTAAAGTGATTCTGCTCTCTCCTAGGTTCTAATAGCTGATCACAATACTGACATGTTGGTTGATCATGAGAGTATCTTTGAGAAGGCAATACCAGAGTCTGAACAGGTTTCTAAAAAATTTTTTAAATATACATAATTGCTAATGCTGATTTGAAAATGTTACTTTAAATTGAATTCAACTCCGTTTGCCTGTTATGGTTTTTCAGTTCAGTAATGACAACGGCACCAACTATGACTGCTCCTCATCTCAGAGTGGTAAATTCTATGTGCAGCACTCGCCATTTACACGCATAGAAACAACTAGTGTATATAAAGGCCACCTCCAGACATTTATTCAGCTATTGGGATTGTGTGTTCTGTTTCTATTACAGACACTGTTAAACAAAGTAATGACAGCGATAACACCATCGCAGAAGATGTTGACCCTGTGACAACAGAGGAAATGGTAATTAATGTGACACTGATGTTTTGCGTGTGCCTATGATGTTAGCCATTATTTGAGATATAACTACCTAGAAACTAAAGAATAAAAAATGGTTACTGAATCCTCCATCTTAAAGCCTTCCGTAGAAGATGCTGTGAAATCTGTAGAGCTGGACAAGACGTGTGTAATCCCATCTGAAATGAGCCAGGTATCAAATACTAGTCTGACGACATACTGAAACGAGTTGCTTGTTTCATTAAGTATCATTTTGTGTTTTTAAATGATTGCCATCAATTATAAATGTTTTCTTATTTACATATGTGGTGTTTTCCTGTTTCTGTAGGTTGACAATAGCTCCTCTTTACTATTTCAACAACCTTTTGGTAATTATCAGCAAATTCATCTGTACATTGCCAGTATGTATTAAAATAATTGCTCTTGGCAAGAAGACTGATATACTGTATGTGTGTGTATAATGCTTTCGCAGACACTGCTACTGAACAGGGAGTGGAGACTGCAGATGTTGTATTGCAGGAGACGCCAGTCCCTCCTACACAAAACGAAGTAACAAAATGTCACATAAATACATGGTCTAGAAGGGAACATAAACCCCTTCCTGCTGCTGAGATTTAAGTACCATTGTGAATGGACTGTTTTGTTTTTGAGACAAAGTGATATTTTCAACACTGACCTCTATTTTCAGAGTGACCTGAGGAGTGAAGTGTCACCTCATCATGACTATGAACATGGTTTGTTTCTGGTTTGCCAAGATTTTCTGTAGTTCTGCTTTTTAATTTTCTTAAAGGAGATTACTTAGAGATTATTAGGTGTTCAAAATGGCATCTTTACTGTAAATGGTTAAATCGTGAAGATAGTAATTTGACTGTTAATATAAGATGCTCCTGTATGTGCAAATACTTCTTGTGTCCAGCCTTACTAATTGATACTGAATCTGAGCACTGTGACCATCCGGCAGCCAATGTTCCCCCTTGTGATATGGTAAGAGTGAATTCAAGTATGAGTACAGTAATGTGTGAGACCATTTAAGTCTGACTAATGCTGTTCTTGTCCAGCTCACGGTTGAAGACGTTGCCGGTGCTGCTGTAAATCCCTGTTCCCGAGACATCTGCAGTGGTAGGGCACTATGTTATATATTTTATACCCTTAATGGTGGAGTTAGTTAGAGCTGGAGAAAGATTGTTGATATTTGAAGTCTTACCCTAACAAAAGCACTCCCAACGCTGCTACGTTACAACTAGCGCGGGGCTAGCTGACCTTATTTCTGTCACAGAGAATGGTACAACAGTGACGGTGTACAGCTCTAAACGCACACTGGAATTGTTAAGCGGTCTGGAAAACAGGCAGGCTGAAAATGTAATATACTGAACTATATTATCCCATTCAAATGGTAAACATAATGCTAAAATGTGTTTGTTTAACTGTAATCCATCTGTCTCATTTCTATGAACTCTGATTCAAACAGTTTAGCTCAGTCTCACAACTGGTTGTTTGCAGGTCTTGTAAATCTGTTAGATAAGTAGGCTAGTGTCAGACTAGAATTGCAGATACAAACTTTGAGTGACAATGCTAACAGCCAATGATGAAAGTCAGTCGAGCTTACAAGGGTATATGTATCAGACGCTCAGCAGATTCGCATATGTGACATAGTGCTAATAAATGAAAAAGACTGAGACTAGGGCCATAGGAACACCGGATACTTTTTCAGACAAGCTAGTGGCCCATGATTATATAGTTGCTGAACTTGACATTATTATTGTAATAGCTTACAAGCACAGAGATAAGTTTTCGTTAAGCAAGGCTTACTTTATTGAGCCTTGACTCCGGTTCACTCTTCCATTTATTTGTTCAAAAAATAGAACATAGGTTACAAATACAAACTGCTCGGTCGGAAAACTGTTGCTCTCCGCCATCTAACCACACCTGGTTGAACCTGCAGCAACCTAATTAAAGACAGCTTGTTACATTAGCTACGTCATGTCATGTTTGTGACGAATCACTGGATATATCCACAAAGGTTAAGTGAACATTTACTTTGTTATTGTATATGGTCATCCTAATGTTAATATAATTATAAAGTGTAACATTGATATCATCTTAACTCAATTGCATTACGTATTTCATTATACTAATCTATAGACTTCCATATTGGTCCAACACACTGTCTCCACCTTAAGTTTTCTTTTAAAATGGCCATGTGTCCACAGATGAGTTACATCAAATGATGGCCGCTGATCAGCCAACAAGCATCTACACAGACCTTAGTGAGAAGACGGTAATGACATCTTACTACATATTACTATGCTGGGATGCCATTATTGTCTATACCAGAGGTCTTCAACAGGGGGTCCGGGACCCCTAGGAGGTCCTCAGAAGAACTGCAGGGGGTCCTCCAAATTACTTAATCCCAAACTAATTTTCTTACAATAAATTAAGTGTCTAAAATACACATTAGTATGAATATTTACATCTGTCAATTATTTTAATGGCTTAATTAATGGCCTACCTTTATACATGGTACTATAGGCCGCCCTACACATTATTGTTGGCCCGGCAACTAAATGTTTTATACCATATTATTATGTTAATTGTTATGGGGGGTCCCCTGTGCTGTGTTTCTATCAGCCAAGGAGTCCTTGCCCTGAAAAACGTTCAAGACCTCTGGTCTGTATCTATCAAAATGGATGAAAACATACCATGGGTGTACTTCCAGTAAGAATAGCATTGTGATGAAATGGTTATTATTCTTAAAGCAACAATGACTGCTCTACGCAGTCTAAGGAAACAGACATTGTTAAGTAGAACTTGGGATAACACTCTTGCCATTTCATTTTTATATCAGACACTGAACAAAATGATAAATGCAACACTTTTGGTTTTCCCCCCATTCACCATGAGCTGAACTCAAAGATCTAATACTTTCTCTATGTACACAAAATGTCCATCTCTCAAGTATTGTTCACAAATCTTTCTCAATCTGCCTTAGTGAGCACTTCTCCTTTGCCGAAATAATCCACCCACCTCACAGGTATGGCACATCAAGATGCAGATCTGAGTTGATCAGGTTGTTGATTGTGGCCTGTGGAATGTTGGTGCAAAGTTGTTGGATATTGGCAGGACCTGGAACACGCTGTCGTATACGCCGATCCAGAGCATCCCAAACATGCTCAATAAGGTGACATGTCCGGTGAGTAAGCTGGCCATGCAAGAACTGGGATGTTTTACGCTTCCAGGAATTGTGTACAGATCTTTGCAACACGGGGCCTCGCATTATCCTGCTCCAACATTAGGTGATGGTCGTGGATGAATGGCACATCAATGGGCCTCAGGTATCTGCCTTCAAAATGCCATCAATAAAATGCAGCTGTGTTTGTTGTCCATAACCCACTGCCACCATGGGCCACTCGATCCACAACATTGTCATCAACATACCGCTCATCCACACGACGCCATACACGCTATCTGCCCTGTACAGTGAAAACCAGGATTCATCCGTGAAGAGAACACCCGTCCAAAGTGCCAGACGCCAATCGAATGTGAGCATTTGGTTGTGGATGAACTGCCGAATTCTGACACGCCTTTGGAGACGGCTTATAGTATATTGTATAGAGAAATGAACATTCAATTCACGGGCAACTGCTCTGGTGGACATTCCTGCAGTCAGCAATTGCACACTCCCTCAAATCTTTTGACATCTGTGGCACTGCTGTGTGATGGAACTGCACATTTTCGAGTGGCCTTTTATGGTGGCCATCCTAAGGCACAGCTGTGCAATACTCATGCGGTCTGATCTGCATCTTGATGTGCCACACCTGTGAGGTGGATGGATTATCTTGGCAAAGGAGAAGTGCTCACTAACACAGATTTACATAGATTTGTGTACACTATTTGAGAGAAATAGGCCTTTTGTGTACATAAAGTACTAGATCTTTGAGTTCAGCTCATGATGAATGCAGAAAAAACAAGTGTTGCGTTTATATTGTTCAGTGTAATTTCTTATTTTACATCTGTTGCTTTGATTAATAATGTTCAGCTATAGTTGGCGAGTTGACAACCAAATATATGTAGATGATTTTCAATTCCCAGAGCCTAGCAGTATGTAGGAGTACTGCAAGGGGTCCACATTTTTGATTAACTCAATGATATTTGTGATTGGTTGTTCTCCATAATCTTCAAGGATGATGTATTCGAAGAGTTGTCCCAGACTTCAGGAGACGGTCTTGGTAAGTGATCAAGGTCTCTATCACAGTCACTCTCAATTCACACGTAATTAAATAATACTTCCACAAACCCAATTTGGCCAGTACCACTCTTTGAAATCTTTAATTTGGTTGATTGCAATTTGAGCAAATACACTTTTTTTTTTTTAATAGATTACTTTTTTATTAAGGTGTTTTATAATATATAAGGCCGCGTTCAGACTTAACTTTTTATGAATAAAAGCGCTGGCCTGGGCATTTTTCATGTAGAAAAAAATAATCAGCTGAACCAGTTGTTACGGGAAACACGCCGCTTTTGATTGGTTAACTGTCATAAAAAGCGGATTACATCGGGCATTTTCTTCTGAGAAGTTAAACTTTTTTTCAAAAGCGACTGCAGAAGTGTTTAAATTCAGCACCCGTGGCGCTTTTACAAACGCGGTCCGCTCCACGGGGTTATAATGTAAAAAAGAGGCAGCTTCCAAAAAGAAGTTATGTCTGAACGCGGCCTAAGTGTTGCCAAATAATGTACTAACCAGGACAACTTTCAGATACCCAATTAGCGATGCTGGTTCAGTCACTGGTAATTGATGATGGTGCTGATGATGACAGCAACAGTGTCATATTTGTGAAGGAGATTCAACCACCGCGATTGCAGCAACAGAAGTAACTGATGCCGCTTCCTAGATATGAACCATTGCTCTTGTCCCTGGCTTTACCAAACAAGACATGAAAGTTAAAATGGGTTCTATGAAGAAGATTTGAGTTTAAGTTTTTCATGTTTTTGTTTGAACTGTATGCATCACTATAGGTCAAGATTTTTAACAAACCAGTTGACCTGAAAGGTCCTGTTCTCATCAGCTCATTGTTTTGGAATACAGTGAGTTTTGCACTAATATACTAATCTTGGTATATTTCACAATTATTATTTCCGTCACTGTCCAACATGTTAATTTAAGCATTACTTGAACAGTTAATCCTTTGCATAATTGGTTCTTAAAATATAACTGACTATTTGTAATAGAGCACTAATTTGAAATGTCTCTGGATTTATGTTAAATTATTTGATTTTGGTTTGTGAATTGTTTTGTTACAATAAAACCAAATAATTTCTGTTAGTCATGGTTTCCTTTAACTCTTCCTTGCTAGTTCTTACAGTAACTGTCAAAGAAATTACTCAATGGTATGGTTTGGTTTTCCAACAACCAATTAATGACAGAAGCACAATGGGATGGTATGGTGGAAATCAGAATTCAGATGTATGTACATAAATCAGATTTATTGAATTGAAGTGTACAAATTGAGTTCAGACAGGAAGTGCATGATTGTGTATAAAATTGTATAAAAGTAGTGGAAAGTGCTAACAGTAAGCTAAGGCACATATTTGCATGGTAAAGTTTAGGTAACCTTTAATTAGTTACCTTGACGTTTACTTTAGTGTTAAGATCTTAATTTACTTTATCATTTCATTTTGTGCAATTGCGCTAGATAAACAATGTAGCATCTAGTTATCTGAACAGCAATGTGCTACGTTTGGATTGATTCAATTCTCGTTAAATCCTACCTAACCATAATTTGCCAGATGGATTACTAGGTCCTTTCAAGAACATCACACTTCCCATTAGGGCTGGTTCATAGCTTACGCAAGATACAAGGACGCAAACACATTTGATGAGGGTTTGATGCGTACTAAAATGTTGCCTTCGTTTTTGTGACGCAACACAAAACGCGTCTGCCAATTAATCTGAAATGGCTCAGAGCACCAACTGACACGCGTTCTTTGTGCTAAAACTACACGTGTAGCACTTTGGTTTGCGTCCGCGTAGACTGAACCAGGCCTAAGCTGCTATTTTGTGGTATCCGTAGCATCAGACCTGGCACATAAATAAGTATTTTATTGTGCTCTACTTAACATTATGGCAGGTCAGACATGTTCATTTGCCCAGTGTTTACAATACTGCTCAGATAGCAGACTGAAGTAAAGTAACATTTGTTCCTGGAATAAGGTTTTCATCCATCCCTTCAATCAAGGGGTCCCATTGGTTGAAGTCTTTCTGCAGACCTGTTAAGAGATTATTATAGCATTCAAATGTAGGTAGGTGAAAGAAGTGGCTGGAAAAGTTACAAATATGAATTTACTGGCTCTGCATGCCAAGAACAGCAGTAGTAATCGTTGCATGTGTATCAACAGTGTGTAGAGGCCCACTACATGCTTGCTTGTTACGCAATAGCAGCCAACTGGTGAAGTTGCGCAGTGAGATAAACCTCACTCTACGACGCCTCTAGCAGAAGGTCGCTCTAGCAACGGTCACAAGTAGGACGTGGGCTTACCCTTTTTAGCTTCGCTAGTACGCCAGGGATCCGGGTTTGAATCCCAGCCAAGTGCGGGCTGCCCAGTTGACACTTACCTAAATGTCTCTGCAGGAATGCAAGTGAAGCTCTGTTACAGAGGTCGATGGCGACCTCGGGGTCGAGCTCGCCCTTCAGCTTCATCAGCTTGCCGATCCAGTTTCCTGTGAGGAAGGTGAAGTCCGGGAAGCTCTGGTGGACCGTGCTCCTGAAGAGTGAGCACAGGGAGAAAGTCATGCTACCGCCTCAATGGGAACACATTGGCAACGCCATTATATACCCATACAAATATGGGTTGGAGAAAATAGGGCACTGCCTTTAGTTAAGTCAATGTATGTAGATGTAACGGTCACCAGCTGGTAGAACTGTGCGTAATCCTCACTCTGACACCTCAAAGGACACCTGTGGACAGTTTGAATTACGCGGAGGCCCCCTTAGTTCTGGCCAGGGCATCTATTTTATTTATAGAGCATCCACCCTACCCTATTACACATACCTAATACTTTTATGTGTGTGTGGGAATAATGTATTTGTTTGCATGCTTTTGTAGCACCCAGCTATTTATTGGGCAAATACCATAAGTGTCTGACTGAAATAAGCATCAATGTTTAAATGAAACAACTGGTCGTGATTACTACCTAATGGTGATCATTTTCCTCTGTATGACGGGAGAGTCTAGCTTCCTCATGCGGCTAATGTTTCCTGCCCACTGAAACTTCTCAGAGTTGATGAACAAGATAGGTTGCTTCACACTGGCAAATATCTCATCATCTAGAGGGAACATCCAAGCATCCAGGGCTATGCCGCACCTATAATTTTGATGCATAAATGGAATACACAGCACAGGTTATCACTTAAATGTATGAATGTCAGATTTGCACTCCAAAGTCCAAAAAGACATTTGCACAAATTCAATGTCCTGTAAAAAAAAAAAAAAAAAAAAAAGTTATAGTTACATTTTTGTTTTTTGTCATTGCCTCTTTCTCTAGTTTTTAAGAAGTCTTCAAAGTGTGCGGTTGCCTATTCCATTTGTCCTGACCTCAAACTACACTTTAGGGAGAAATTGTGTCCCGACCCGACCCCTAAATGCCCATACACATACTTGAATTTGACCTCTTTACACAGGGCCTCTATCACCGTGGCTCCGCCAAACGAGTGGCCCATAGCAGCTATCCTACACAGGTCCATGGAGTTCTGTGGGTGAGAAAACAAAGAATGGAATATTATTAAAAAAGTACTAAGTAATCTGTGATGTTTCTGTACTGTGTGAAAATAGGAAACTTGAGTGTGGTTGTCACTAGACATGGGTTCAGAACCACAAACTACACTTCCTCTACCAGAATCTCTCAGATGACCAGAATGTCACATGCAAGGAACCACTATAACAAATTGTTTCAAATGCCATACTGTAGTATAAAAGGTTAGTGGTTTTTTTTAATAATGCCTTTTAATACCATTTGGCATTTAAGTCTTACAGACATTTAAAGAGTGACTGGTTGTTGAATTGTCAAACAAACATTTGTATATATTCATATAGCCCCTTTTTACTGTACCTCCAATGTAGTCCAGTCAAAGGTTGTCTGTAGCACATTCTGCACTGCTGTGCCAGAATTAATTTCAATTATCTTATCCAGCGCACGAATGCATTCATCTGCTCTCTGTTGTACCTGGAACCAAAATGAAAGCCCAACAATACTGTTTATTAAGGCAATTTGGTAATGTTTTACACTAAATATGGCTTGATTTTGTCCTTAAAAGAAAAATATGTAGGCTATAGGAAGTTGAAGGTTGAAAGCGTGAGCACTTGAAGTAAAATGTGCAGTAGGCCTATATGCAAATGCTGACAATAGCAGATAAAAAAATGCGATTATTAAGGATGTGGTTTGAAATGCGATTCACAAAGTGAGGTTCATATCCTGGTAAATACAGCTTCATTATAATTACTCTTCTCTACTTTTTTATCGTAATGCTCAGCACCTCCTACGTAATTATGATTTTATTTCTATTACCACATCAATATTTATCCTAGACCAATATGGTTTTATCTTACAAATGTTCACTCTCAATGCAACTTCAGGCTCAGGTGAACGAGGTCACAGTGCTATTGCACTTAGACCTTTACCTTTGAACAACTGCTATTATACTAGGGATCTAGGTCAAGATGGCTGTTCCGCATACTGGATTTCACAATCAACTATTACAAATGTGGAGTCAGCAAATGTAAGTAAGCCTGGCCATTACACTTTGTGTCAAATTCAGTAAATAAATACACTAATCCGCTAGCTGTCCGTTCTATGTACACATTGTAAAAGGTAACACAAAGTGGTGCAGACTGCACCAGATACTGTACAGCACTATCCCAGCCTTGGCAATGCATGTCCAAAGCCCCAGGGGGAGCACCATGTGGCATTGAAGGGAGATGTGTTTCTGTTTTCACAGTTCAAATATCAACAATCTCTCTCCAGCATCGCGGACTCGACCTTAAAACAACAGTTTAAAAACTAGGGGAGAAATATGCACAATGAAAGAATACCGTAGGATCAATCATCAATTTAAGCTGGCCGTTGATTGGCCTGCTTGTTTTCTAAATGCCCGAGGAGTTCCAGGCTGAAATTAAATTGAAGTTTGCTAGATCAGGATGGCCTCGCACAGCTAATTCATAGGCACCTGTTTGTTCCGGAGTGGGTATTCACTCTCCCCCTGTTTCAGAGGTCTGTAGTACATCCACTCCTGTACGAGGTTGTCTGGGACTGAAATGTGTGATTTATGCGGATCTCTCTTATCCGAGTCGAGCCTCTCCCGAAAATAAAACGTAGCAGAAGCAGACTCATCTCTGGAAAAAATAAAGAGAGAAAATTACAACACTGGACATCCATGGTTATTGGTTTAAAAATGTTTTAGTATTTCTTATTACATTTGTAAGTTTACATTTTCAAATAACAGTTGGAAATGCTAGTTTAAAAGCACTTTGATGCATGTGCATTAAGTATGGTAAGTCATTCTCGAGAATGCTTGTTGATATTTAAACACGATCAAAACAAAAACACCACACACCGCGTGTACACCGCGAAATACACCGCGAAGGCTAGGAAATTATTGGTGTGTGCGTCTGCACCACTATGTTTAAACGTGTATTAGCATACAATCGCTTACCGTACCTACCATCTAAACTGGTTTGACGCATCTCTCAAATGCTACTGAAATGTACAAGTTACACAATAACTATAGTGTGCTAATAGGGTACAGGAAACTGTCAAATCTAGCACGTAATAATTGTAATTGAAGTTAAATATTAGAGCAACGTTTGGCTTCGACCATTATTATTGGCTGGATGGATGGGTGCATGGCAGTTTGTGAATGAGCCATTCCACTCATCTCCATATGGTCTACTGGCATCTATATGAAGAAAAAGTGATGACCGGGTGTGACTATTGTGTGCAGATAAACAGGCACATATAGAGGTGGGTCCCACAGAGAAGCGACAACACTGCTTCTGTGGAGATTTATTTTGTTTGCTTGTGTTTGGGTCACATTCAGCTAGTAAAATAACACTACAGAAGAATAATGAATAAGTCCACCAATTTAAAATGCAACTGTAAATACAGGTGATTACAATATAATTTATTAAATTGTTATTACAGTAGAATCAGAAGTTATGTACCTGTGTTCCACTGATGCCACAATGAAACCTCGAGAGGCCAGCTCAGCACATACAGCTGAATACAGCGTCCTGGAAAGACGAAAAGCCGATAATTAGCCGATCATTTTCAAAATAATGTGAGATTAAGCTGTGTGCTGGTCTATGAGAGACATGTGGTTAAACCTGAATGCCCCTAGGCCATGGGAGAAGATCACTACAGGACATTTTTCAATCTGTTTAAAAGGAGCGTCCATACATGCAGGGATCTTGGCAGATCCTTTAAATACAAGCGGAAAAAACAACTTGATGTCAAAATTTACACACCAGTCACATTTGCATAACGTGGTTTGGGCGGTTGAATTTATGTAGGCTACCGTTTCCTTTCTGGTATATTTATGTAGCACAAAATAATCACCAAAGAGGTAGTTGAAAATCTTTTCGCTGACATTTCGGTTGATTTTCATGAAGTCCGCCAGACCATTAAAGTACTCCTTGCATGGAATCCAGTCTGGTCTATCAGCTTTTTCTGATTCTTGGCATGGGTAGAAAAGCTGAAAGAAGGTGCCCTGTTTACAAAATAGTGGAGGAAGTTACTAGACAATCAGATTTCACACAAATTTGGTCAGTGGGACTAGTTGAGAGACATATGCTGTAATTTATGTAATATGCTGTGACACTGTTAACAAATTTACTGAATACATTATAAATATTGCGGTTTTTGCTATTAAAAAAAAAAAGGTTATTTGACTGGATCTGATCATTAAAGATTTTCTCTTTATTGAAATCACTGCTACATGTCTGATCATCTACATCTTGTTGGGAGTTACACCACTGTCTGCTTTCAATGGAAATATACGGTTGGGTTGGCTAGTGGTGGTCTTATACCTCTTTAGTGTGATCCATCATAAAGTCAGTGCAGCCGACAGCATATGGTCCTTTGGCTGGAGGGATACCCGTGTTGTTACTGCAGGTGTTTCCCATGGCAAAAAATAAAGAAATAAGCCTAAATAAATAAATAAATGAATGAACTCTCCGTGCACCTCCGCAGATCTGTAAAATGGAGACGTTTGTAAGCGATAATAATAACACACTTTTGGTAACAGCACGCTAATTACAAACTGAAAGAATATGTCGCTTCAAGATGGCTACAGCATCTGGGGTTGGGGCTACAATACATTAGATTAGAGCAGTAGCCTATAACATACAACTGCTTTTTAATACAGTTTTAGAGGGTAGACCAATAGGTTTGTTGCATACCGTACGGTATACATCTTCTCCAATGTCTCAAAGTAATTTTGTTTACCATATGTCCAATCAAACAAATGAAAGCAGACATGTATGTATACATGAAACATGACAGTAATTTATACCATGTTCAAGCACAATATGTAATTCAACGATACCTGTATTTGACCACTCTCCTCTTGTCTTTATGAGTCTGTTACAAGTAGAAAACTCGGACCTCGACCGCTTGACCAGCAAGCTATGCTAAATAGTTAACTTCATGTCATCTCCTAACTGCTAGCTGATCTATATAATCAGCAAAAAAAAAAGTCTCTCGGTTCCTGAGGTAGGAAGGTGAGTGATATCGCAACAAGTCACGTAAGCAACATTACGGGTTCACTGTCTCTAATCCAGAATGGTGAGTCATTGATTCGGGAGTGGCGTTTTTCCATTCTGACACACACAGATAGTGCGCCAGCAAGCACGGTAACCGGCCGGGGGGAAACCTGAGGCGCAGATATTATACATAGTTCGGTCAGTCAGGCTCAGCCTGTGTAACAATGATGTGATGTGCCATTTAACAGGAACAGTGTTCCTATTATAATCTGTCATGTTTCTCGATGACGATCCCGTACTTTATTGTATTTAAAGTAATAGCTAGCCATAACATATTTTAACCTTGAGAACGATAGTAATATACTCCATGCCTGCAGAGGGCACTAAGCAAAATCAATATACCAGCAGAGCCAGCTAGTGTAATAATGATGTGTTGCTAGCAAAGATAGCTTCACGATAAAACAATCGTATATTATTTGTAACAATAAGGCGTCAGAAATGAAATTGGTGAGTAAATACACATTTCAAGCAGATACTAAAATATTCCAAACTGCTAAAATGCGTAATGACAGGTGTCCTTAGTTGTGGTGTCTGCAGTGCTAACAAGATTGTGTTTATGTTTGCATCACCACACCAACACACATTCATTCACCGACGCCTTTCTTCACTAAATGTATATGTGATTTATCGTGTTGTTCACACTCTTTGTTAACACTCACGCATAACACAAGTATGCCGTACTATACCATCGTGATTATTTGCGCGCATTCACGTTTCAGTACTGCCTGTCGGGTCACCCTACATTGCCTTGCAATGTCCTCAAATTTAAATCCACCACCATCATGCTGGATTGTGGACTTGACACCACGTCTGTGCTTAACTTCTTGCCTCTCCCCCTTGTGCACAGGTGAGTCAGCGCCTCAGTGGTGTGAATATATACTACATTAATATTAGTAGTTTAAGTATGAATCCTGTCAAACGATGTTATTCAGTTCGTTTGATTCAGATGTGCCAAACCCGTGTTTGTTGTTGTTCAGTCCTAGACTTTCAAAGCTTCCTGGTTGGGTGTCAAAAGATGGAACCATAAATTTGGAGAAGGTTTGAGAAACTGTTTCATCTTACATTAACTGTAGATGACATATGAATTGCCAAGAGTGTCTGTTAGACACCATCGGTGTATGAATTGGTGTGTGAATGGTTGAATGTTAGGCAAAATACTGTAAAGCGGTATGTAAATGCAGTCCATAAACCATTTACATTTGTTGCATATTATTGTCATCTGTTCAGGAGCTGAAAGAGTGTGCAGGACGAGTATTTGTGGACTCTCAGCCAGAATTCTGTCTCCCTGAGGTAATGCATTGTAACATTTAATTAAAAAGATGACCAAAGTACAATTTCTGCTGCTATTACTACTGTTGAAAGTTGCTAGGAATACTAAACCACCACTGCAAAACAATGTCTAAATTAAAATCTGGTTCATACTATGCCTACTGCCTGCAGAGAGAACTGCTGGATCTGTCTACCATTGACGTAATCCTGATCTCCAACTATCACTGCATGTTGGCGCTGCCCTACATCACAGAGAATACCGGCTTCACCGGGACTGTTTATGCCACAGAACCAACACTACAAATAGGCAGGTAATGAG
Source organism: Forbesichthys agassizii (assembly GCA_026546735.1). Lineage (NCBI taxonomy): Eukaryota > Metazoa > Chordata > Actinopteri > Percopsiformes > Amblyopsidae > Forbesichthys > Forbesichthys agassizii. The sequence continues at coordinate 7,319 of JAODLL010011765.1, read as the reverse complement.
AAGCCAAAATGCGCTAATATTGCCCATAATTAGCATACTATAGTAGAGGCAAAAATTTACAGATTACTAAGTAAGATTTCCATTTGGAATATCTAGGGAGCAGAGCAGATGCAAAAGTACTTGAACTCACTGCATAGGGAAACCCATAATAGTTATAGTTAACATGTGTTATGTATATTATTAGGAAATATTGATTTGTGTTGTTTCTTTACCAGGCTCTTGATGGAGGAGCTGGTCAACTTTATGGAGAGAGTACCCAAAGCCCAGTCTGCCACCTGGTGGAAGAACAAGGAAATACAAAGGTAAAAGTACTGCTGAGAGCGTAATTAGAACGGACTGACATTACTAACTGATGTTAAAATATAGTACATCATCTGTTGGTGGTGCATTGATGGAGTGAGGCATCAGGTGATCGAGAAGTTGCTGGTTAACTTTGTACCTCACTAACTAACCTAACTAACCTAACACTAACCTCACCAAGTGTTGGGGTGTCCCGGACATCTGTCCCTGAGCATGACACCTAATCCTAAAGCTAGAACTACACCGCAGCGATTTTGGCTCATGCGTGTAGGAGTGACTGCTTACCAACAGAAATCGCCAGGTCGCTAGTTGACTGTTCGGTGCAGCAGCTGGACCAACCGCTCCTATCAACCGAAACCGGACGCTCTATCAACTTTTTCTAGCGATTCAAATTTTGAATCGGCAATGAGAGGTGAAGGAAATCGCTAGCGTTTCCACCAATCAGAATCTAGGTAAAGGCTTTTCAGGCTTTCTTGCAGAGTAATTTCAATATAAAAAACACAAAAACCTATTAACAGTGAAAACATTTATTTTTATACAGCAGCCCAAAAACAAGTAAACTGTTTACTGTTTGCATTTCAACATGATACCTCCAAATCACAGCAAATGGATGGATATGGGCCATGTTGCTCGCCTGTTTGTGTTTCCTATGACTGCTTCGTCTTCTCTTCATTTAGTTTTGAATTAACAAAAGGCAGAGAAAGGCCTACATTTAATAACGCAAGCACTAGGCTACTAGATTGTGGTGTCAGTGTTGTGGTTCACCCTTTACTAGCTGTCAGTAAATAGTCCCGCAACGTCAAGTACATTTTATTGACTTGGGCGTCCTTGCCCGGGCATGCAAATGTGTGTGTGAAACACGCACAATCGTGACGACAGAAATGGTAATTAGGATAGAAGACGCCTAGTCGCTTGTCCACGCCCTGGTGTAGTTCTAGCTTAACTGTTTCTGATGGTTGGATGGTGCCCTGCATGGCTGACAACAACAACAACCATCAGTGTATACATGTGTTTGTGTATGGGTGCATGTGAGGCAGGCAATACTGTGAAGCTCTTTGTGTAGCCAGAAGGTTGGAAAAGCAGTAGATAAAATGCAGTCCATTTACTTATTGTCTGTTGACTGTTATCTTTCTGTCCAGAATGCTCCCTGGTCCGCTGAAGGATGCAACGGAAGTGTTTACTTGGAAGCGATGCTACAGTATGCCAGAGGTCAACTCGGCGCTCAGCAAAGTGCAGCTTGTGGGCTATTCACAGAAAGTGGTAACGATTTTGTGCTTCTGCGCTTGAATTTAGGTGCTTGCCCAAACTTGTCACTTATTTGTGGTTAAGACAATCTCTCCAGCACATAAGCTGTATAATGGGAGTGCCTGCTACAGTTAAAGAGATGGGAGGAAATACATTGTAATTTATAATAATTTGTTTGTTCACAGACATTTTTATTGTTTATGTTTAAAATTTGATTAGGCCTATAAATGCAGGACAACACCTTTAGGAATATGTAACTGTAAACTAAACTACAGTTGGGCTAACTGTAAAAGTACTTTATGTACATTGAACTACTTTTCTAAGAGCTTTTTGTCTGCTAGCAGACTGCTTTTAACCTTAGTTGCTATTTGCTTGTATTCTGGTTGGGTCACTGAGGTGCTCGTGTAATCTAACGGTTCACCTCCTCCATTAGGAGTTGTTCGGAGCGGTGCAGGTCTCCCCACTTAGCTCTGGGTATTCATTGGGTAGCTCCAACTGGACCATCCAGTCCCATCACGAGAAAGTGTCGTATGTCTCCGGCTCATCCCTGCTTACCACACATCCGCAGGTACGTGTGTCTCCCCTCGGTTAAAGGTGTAGTCAGCTATTGCAAGCTAAATTGTAAGATAATACCATTTTTGTCAAATTCACCAAATATCTCCTCGCACTTTACTGGCTTACTGGTCTCTGTGTGTGTTGGAAAAAAACTATCCGATACTTCTACACAGCCCTGGCTCCGTTAATAGCAACATAACCAAAGTGGCGAACACCGTTCACGTCAACAAAGTCGTAGCACTACGCTGTGCTTCACAATGCGTTTTGATGTGTAGAGTGGCGCCGCGGAGGGATAATGTTTTGATTTGACCTCAAAGTTATCAAGCGTTCTCGAGAGTGACTGACTAACCCTGCCTTTAACTACTTGGTTCAGCAGTGAATGCGTGTCCTAACATGCCCCCCACTCCCCACAGCAGTATCAGCATTCCTAGAGAAATATCTACCGTTTGGTAGTTAATTGCAGAAGTCCGCAGTATTGCAAATCTGGCTTGGAATGTTTGGTGTATTTTCTGTTTAGTTAATTTCTGTTCCATCTCTTTCTAAGCCCATGGACCAGAGCTCTCTGAAGAACAGTGACGTCCTGATTCTGACAGGTCTCACACAAATGCCCACTGCCAACCCAGACGGCATGCTGGGAGAGTTCTGCAGTAACCTGGGTAGGTGTGTCTCGTATGTATTATGTGAGACGCTCGCCAACCTCCAACCTTCCACTTTATCCGCCTTGCCGTTTGGTCGCTCTCTGACTGACTTCTCATCCAGAGAGCCCAAACAAGGTCACGGCAACAACAACAACAATAATTTGAAGTGAAATATTTGATATTATTGGCCTAATATGTGGTGAAAATATGTGCACAGTGGGAGTATCATATTAACTGTTTGAAATATTCAAGTCAATTTCACTAGAACATCGCAGTTAAAGGTTGCCTATAGCAAGCGATTGTAACCCTCTGGATCCCAAGCCATTTCTGGACGTTTTTGCTCCTGTCACATTTGTACTCACTGTGGGCTCATTTCTCAGTCCACCTTCAAGTTCTGCACCTCTATGTAAACAGCACAACCATGGCTAGAAGGATGGGTAACAAAGTTATCATTTTATATATAATAACAAAGAGAAAACGATATATTAATTTCCCAAAAAAGTGTAATCTATATTCACAACATAACTATTTACATACATGTACAACCTATACACACCAGGCGTTTTTAACTATTTACACAGGTTTCAAAGCCATTTCACATTGCAGAAGCATGCCAGAGTCATGCCAGTCAGAATATCCATCTAAAATCAGGCACAGTTCCACAACACACCTTCTGCACTTCCATGCAGATGTGCTCTCATCAACAGAACTCACCTGTGGTGGAGAAAAACAGGGCATTCCACCTAAAGCGAATGGTTCTGTTGTCATCAGATCTAAAAAACAAATAACATAATATATAATAGTTCTACATAAATAATAACAAGCAGAACTGAGCTAGCTAACGGGAAAGGGAGGTGTGGGGTCCCCTGCTGGAGCTGCTGCCCCCACCACCTGACTTGGGATAAGCGGATGAAGATGGATGGATGGATTCTCAAGAATTACTTTCTATACTTTTGTCTACCGTCTAGTTAATAATTTTGAGCACAAAATGTAGCCATTTATTTGAATATTAGATATTTGAACGTACATGCTATTGTATTCATTGTCTATCTGTATATGTTTTCATCAAAGCATTGTATGTGATGTGTTTTATTGTAGCCATGACAATTCGTGCTGGCGGTAATGTGCTGGTTCCATGCTACTCATCCGGTGTGATTTACGACCTGCTGGAGTGCCTGTACCAGTTCATCGAGAACGCTAATCTGGGCACCACGCCCTTCTACTTCATCTCTCCTATTGCCAACAGCTCCCTGGAGTTCTCTCAGATTTTTGCTGAATGGTAAGGAGCTCTACCCTCACGAGACCATCCTGATCTCGAGAGCTTCAGTTTTCTTTGCAATCAGTCCAGAGAGCTTAGGAAATCATTGGGTTTCAGACCGGTAAAACTAGTGTCTTGCCATTCAGTGTCGTAGTTAGCTACAGGTGTGGTTTAGGTGAGACAAAGGCGACTTGAAAACAACAATGTTGGGTCCTACAGAGGATAGAATCAGATGCTTTTCAACAGTTTATAGACATCTAGGTCAAGGAAAAAAAGACGAGTCGGGTTTTGCTGGTACCGCTCAGTGGAAAAGCTCCCAAAGCGAGTAGAGGCAAGTTGAGTTGAGCTGTACTGTTTGTACTATCCCAACTTTATCCAATTGGAAAAGAAAACATGCTAATAGACTCCTACCCATAAAGTAATAAAATCAAAAGGTCCTTCAACAAAGTATTAGTTTAAGGGTGGGCACACTTATGCAACCAGGTTATTGAAAGGTTTTCATTTTTCATGTTTCCCCCTCAATTTTTCAATTTAATTGTTCACATTATAGGTTACATTAAAGGTGGAAAAAGTTCTTACATGATTTTATTTTTGTGTCATTCTTTTACATCACAAAAACCTGGCATTTTAACAGGTGTGTGTAGACTTTTTATACCCACTGTACGTGTGTGTTATAAATGTAATACATATCACAGTTATGCATTATTCCTTTGAAAACATACAGTGTACTATCAAAATATTGTCTGTTTTGATGCTCTACCAGGCTTTGCCACAACAAGCAATCCAAGGTCTACCTGCCAGAACCTCCGTTCCCCCATGCAGAGGTAGGTCACGGAAATGTGCACACACTGAATTGGTATATTTTGTACATTTATCGGAGTGCCCAAAATATAATGATGACAATAATAAAATACATGTGGAGTAATGGACATAATGACACATGTATACGTTATGAGTCAGTGAAGTTTTCTAAAAAAAATAAAAACAATTAATTAAATGCTGACAAATAGCTGTAAATTGATTTAAAAAAAACTCGTAATTTACTGAATGCAACAGCTGTTTCATAGCTTGTGCAGTTTGTTTGTTAAGATATGTTATCTTTTTTTTTTTTTATAACCAACCCCCCCCCTTCCTTTCCTCCATATCTCAATTCCTCCAGCTGATCCAGACCAACAAGCTGAAGCACTATCCCAGTATCCATGGTGATTTCAGCAATGAGTTCCGTCAGCCGTGCGTGGTTTTCACCGGGCATCCGTCCCTCCGCTTCGGGGATGTGGTTCACTTCATGGAGCTGTGGGGCAAATCTAGCCTGAACACCATAATATTCACCGGTGGGTAGCACAGTCCACAATGCTAAGTGCGTGTGTGTGTAAAGTGTGTCCTTACCATAGACCGTATATACAAATGGACAAACCCTCCGTGACGTCACCCATAGCTTTTCTCAGTAATGGGTTTGAAGACCGCACTGCGCTGGCTCTTTTTGTAGTCAGACATTTTAACATTGTAGTCTATGGGGATTGACTCCCTTTTGCAGCAAGCCACAAGTGGCCATTCGATGAACTGCAGGGTTTGTCGTTGTATTCATTTCTTAGCACCCGAGGTTCACGCTTGGTCCTTCCCCACATGGTAGCCATCCATCCATCCATCCATCTTCTACCGCTTATCCGGAGTCGGGTCGCGGGGGCAGCAGCTCCAGCAAGGGACCCCAAACTTCCCTTTCATAGACCACATTAGCACATGGTAGCGACGCACACAATTAGTTTTCAACAATATTTTTATATGTGGCATACCGTTTTTATCGCTGTTCACCATGAAATACATGGTGAACAGATTTTTAAATATGTTTGTATTATAAATATAGTTTATGATCCTACTGACCTACATTGCCTACAGCCTCATGGTTGTAGTCAACTTTATTTCTACTAAATACAGTCTCAAAGGGGTGCACAGGCTTAACCTGACACACCAGATATGTGTCTGTTAGGCACACACATCTAGGAAACCGTCCACACACTTTGCATGTGATTGGACGAACCTGTGAACCAGAAATCTGCTGTTATCCACTCTTGCAGTTGAAGAGTCAGGAGAAGAGTGAAAACATATTTTCCATTGAGAAAAGCCTTTGCTCTTCTAATAAAAACGATGCTATATTGTATCACCTCTAGCCATTTTCGACTCGAGTTGTTTTCATGTTCCCTACATCACAACTGAACCACGCCCGTAGCTAAACTACGACACCGATTGGCAACACACAAGGTTTACCGGCCTGAATCATCTCAGTGCTGATTCTCGAGGTAAAGTCAAACTGAAGCTCATGAGGTCAGGATGGTCTCACAAGGCTAGCACAGGCGCTCATTTCACATGGACACAAATAGACCCCCCCCCCCCCCCCCCCCCATTGAGCAAGGAAACATTTCCCTAACAATGAAAATGTCTGTTGTTTACCGCTTCCTACCTCATCCCAGAGCCAGATTTCTCCTATCTGGATGCCCTGGCACCTTACCAGCCGCTGGCCATGAAATGTGTCTATTGTCCCATCGACACGCGCCTCAACTTTCACCAGGTCTCCAAGCTGCTCAAAGATGTCCAGGTATGCTTCAAAACGTTTAGAAGGCATTTGTCTGTCCGTCAGTACTTTCACGACTCTCACTGAAGTAGAGTAGCAGCCCACTGATATTGAGTTTTTTGCTCAGACACATCACGTTACCAAGCTAGATATTGTGTGCATGTTTAACATTTATTCCAGTAAGTTGCGATGGCGCATGTAAACACCAGACCCAATTAGATGTAAATAGGTAACCCGAAGTCTTGAATCAGATAGATTCCATTTGGAAAGACAAAAAAGTGTCCATGTACACCCAGCTATTGTGTGAGTCAGCCATCGTGTGCTCTTCCTCCATTGCAGCCCCTCCATGTGGTGTGCCCAGAGCAGTACACCCAGCCGCCTGTGTCCCAGTCCCACCGCTCAGACCTGATGCTGGAGCTGCAGCCTCCCCCTATGCCGTACCGACGCTGCTCTGTGCTTGGCCTGCCCTTCCGCCGCCGCTACGAACGCATACACCTGCTGCCAGAGGTTAGCTTGTTGTTACAAATACACCTGCTGCCAGAGATTAGCTTGTTGTTACAAATACACCTGCTGCCTAAGGTTAGCTTGTTGTTACAAATACACCTGCTGCCAGAGGTTAGCTTGTTGTTACAAATACACCTGCTGCCAGAGGTTAGCTTGTTGTTACAAATACACCTGCTGCGCCAGAGGTTAGCTTGTTGTTACAAATACACCTGCTGCCAGAGGTTAGCTTGTTGTTACAAATACACCTGCTGCC
>JAODLL010011764.1:0-56394 GCA_026546735.1 Forbesichthys agassizii | reverse complement strand
GTGTGCCCGAGCGGCTGCGGTCAAGCGAGACGTTGAAAAACGTGTGCCCGCTGAGATCCAGGAGGCGACGTCCGGCGTCGGACCTCCCAAGCCCCCGGCCGCATCCACGCCAAAGAGTACCAGAGCGGCTGCGGTCAAGCGAGACGCTGAAAAACGTGTGCCTGCTGACATCCAGGAGGCGACGTCCAGCGTCGGACCTCCCAAGCCCCGGGCCGCATCCACGCCAAAGAGTACCAGAGCGGCTGCGGTCAAGCGAGACGCTGAAAAACGTGTGCCCGCTGAGATCCAGGAGGCGACGTCCGGCGTCGGACCTCCCAAGCCCCGGGTCGCATCCACGCCAAAGAGTACCAGAGCGACTGCGGTCAAGCGAGACGCTGAAAAACGTGTGCATGCTGAGATCCAGGAGGCTACGTCTGGCGTCGAACCTCTTAAGTCCCAGGCTACATCATCTGAGCAGGAGCCTCAATCTTCACAATCTTCAGCCATTCCAGAGTGCGGAGGAGGGTCTGTTGTCGAACCTCCCATGTTCCAGGCTACGTCATCTGAGCAGGAGGCCCACTCTTCACAATCTTCAGCAGACGCAGAGCGCGGAGGAGGGTCCACTGCTGAACCACCTCCCACGTCCCAGGTTACATCAACTGGATCTTCAAAATCTGCAGCCAACCCAGAGTGCGGAGGAGGGTCCGCTGCTGAATCCCCTCCCACGTCCCAGGTTACATCATCCGGATTTTCACAATCTGCAGCCGACCCAGAGCGCAGAGGAGGGTCTGGTGTCGAACCTCCCGAGTCCCAGGCTACGTCATCTGAGCAGGAGGCCCAATCTTTAGCAGACCCAGAGCGCGGAGGAGGGTCTGCTGCCGAACCACCTCCCGAGTCCCAAGCTACGTCACCTGAACAGGAGCCTCGATCTTCACAATTTTCAGCCGACCCAGAGCGCGGAAGAGGCTCTGCCGCTGAACCTCTCCGGTCCCAGGCTACGTCAGCTGAGCAGGAGCCCCGATCTTCACAATCTTCAGCCGACCCAGAGTGCGGAGGGGGTTCTGATGCCGAACCACCTTCCGAGTCCCAGGCTACGTCACCTGGGCAGGAGCCCCGATCTTTACAATCTTCAGCCGACCCAGAGTGCGGAGGGGAGTCTGCTGTTGAACCTGTGATGTCGTGGCACCCGGCAATCGGTCTAAGGGGTTTGCAGCTTTAGATCCCACCGCATATGACACGTACGTGTTATCTGTCACACGTATCTTTTTCTCAAATATTCATACTTTGTTTCACGTGTTGAAAGTGGTAACGCGGTTCTGTTCTTTCGTTTGTGCTGTTACAGGTTGAACTCTCTGGATGATTTTATACTGGCTATCGAATATGCAAACAACTTGCAATGCCCTGAGCCACCTTTCGCTGAGCCAAATTGGACCGCTGAGCATTGTCACACTTCCCCTTTTGTTGTTGGTACAAACCCTATTTGCGCTATACCCACTACAAGCGCATCCGCGGTATCCCAGCCGACACTCTCATCCTGTCCAGGTGACATCTTTCTCCCTGTGCACCCGGACAACGGAATGCTTGCTTTGCTGAACACAGACGACTATACCTTTCAACAAAACCCGCCCGCAGAGCTCCAATGCCAAGTGACATTACTCCCCAGCGCACCGCAAACTGAAGTAGCCGTCCCCTATGAAGAACTCATCCCTGATCTAAGGCGACAGTACTTGGAGAGCCAGGGGGCTACCGTGACGTCCACTGACGCGCTGCTGGCCTTGGTGAATCAAGTAATCCTATGTTCTAGCTGTAAGAAGTTCTTCAACAGGGGCGTCATCTGCCACGAATACTTGATTCAGCTCAACCGACCCATCCAGTGCATGTGCGGCTGTGTAATCTGCACATGCTGTTATCGTGAGCAAGGAGGGTGCCGCGTGTACAATATATCATCCACACACGCCGCCGTCAGCACCACAGCCAACGCTATAGCCAGTTGCCCTGATCTGGAGCATCTAGGAGAGTGGGATGTCCAAATAGATACTGATGACATTTTCAAGACGGACGAAGATGTCGACAGATACGTACAGACAATCATAAACGACGAGCCCGTCCTTGATGTTGAGAAGCTGCGAACAGGTATGTGCAATGCTTATCTATCTATCTATCTATCTATCTATCTATCTATCTATCTATCTATCTATCTATCTATCGGCAAATGTACCTAGAACTGACGGACAGTTTTTTTTCTCCACGCAGCTTTCAACCATCTTATCACCGCAAATGACAGTATGTCCTTCAAGTACTGGGCAACTGAAGCAAGAGGTGGCGTTCAGATATGTCTGCATCCCTCACGTACCGGGTTTCCAGAATCATGTGCTGGTGGGATCCCGTCCTCCACCAATAACGGAGGAAATGATCTGTCAGGATGATCACTTGCTGAAATTGTTCAACGTGACCCTTGACTTCTTCAAACTTCACTCGTGCTGTTTTGTGTTGAAGAAACAGATAATCTTGGCCATGTGGTGCACTTCGGTGTCCAAGAGAGGGCAACCTAAGGTATTTCCACTTGTTGATAATGTGCTAAAACACTTCACAACAAGCGCAGAGTTTAGAAGGATGGTGTTTTATCTATGTAGGTGGTTTACAGCTCAATATGTGTCACAGACAGGCAGGCAGCTTAACGTGGTATTGGATTGCAAACCTTCTGAAGGTGCTAGTTTGGTTCACATCATAACTCTGTTGACCTCCAAAAGTGGGATGAACAAAGTGACCCTTCAGTTCCCCCAACATCGGCCCTAATATGATAGAAATTACAGATTTAACCTGAAGAATGCCAAAAGTATGTTCACTTGTCCATCTGATGAAAATGCAGGGGGGAATTTTGTCAACATTGTTGATGAGTTTAACTTCTACCACGGCGGCGACAACAACAACAGTGGGGGTAAAAGTCTTGGTCTCACATGCATTTGCACTACCACAGAGTTTTACAGTTACCTTTAAACTGTGTCAGCGTGCGTTTCCGTAGATGCGGTTCGTGTTATACATTGTTAATTCATGCACAGGACTCAACATAGTTGGGCGCCCGGTGACCGTGGCAACGTGATTTTTGCCCACCTATTTTGGCCACCGGTGACACGCCCGTTGGCCACTTTCATTTTAATTTGTTATGTTATGCTATTGTAATTTAAGCTATATTTTAGGCTGTGTATCTTTAGCTATCTTTGAGCAGCTATTGGATTTGGAGTGCATATGTATTCAACTACAACATATTTGTTAATTCAATGTTCATATGAAATTTATGTAGCGTTTGCTATTGTATACTTACAATCTATTTTTTTTCACATTCCGTGGCATAGCGAAGGACACATTTCTGTGGTTTGCACGTTTATACCATATGATATTCTCACATATTACCCTACTAGTATTGTGCACTGTATTGTCACATTTGGGAAATAAACCATGCATGGTGCATATGTACACATCTTGTTTATTTTATCACAGACGCCACTGCCTTAACCCTTGAAAGTCAGTTTACGCGTGAAAATGGTTCACAAAGGACACACGGTGACTCAAGAGATGTCCATTGGCTCAGCGGGGTCCTAGATTTTCATGGCTGTGTTGCATGTACGATTACCACGCGGCCCTCGCGAGTGAGCATTTATGCAGTCGCTCCTGATATTGCTTCTGAAGGATTTGGTATTTTTACAGACCCTCAAGGTGTCGTTTTGAAAGATCTCTCTGGATAATCCATCTTCATCTGCGTTGCATTGTTTCATTTCAAAGGTTGTAACGGAATACATTTCTTTCTCTGCTGACGTTGGCGGGTCTGCATCAACGCCACCAGAGCTCAAGCCATTGCTCGGTTTCACGCTGAGCATGACTTACAAAGGCTACACGAGGCTGAGCGGTTCTCGTATTAGCGTCCAAATGTGCTACACACCCAGTTCTGTTTTTTCACGGTTAGACAAATGACCCGAGTTGAGTGTCCTCTGGTTGGACTTTTGAACCGCTGTTGGTTAATAGTGGAGACGTGCGGACAAAGTGGACTTTTGGTAAGAAAAAAAACCTTTACACGTGCACGTCTTTAGTGAACTTGTAGTCTTGCTGAAAGACCTTTTAACGTAGCCTCTCTCTTCAATCAAGCGCAGCGGTCGTCTCCAGCTCAGAGCTCTCTGTCTCTGTCTGTACACGTTGCGCCATTGTTTTGTTTTGTTTAACCGTACCTCATTCTCTCTTCTCACCAGACAATGCACACATTCGAGTACCAAATAATGGGCGGCGGGTCGTTGTTCATACAGTGTATTGGCTCGGACCATGACACAATTAGGCAAGCCTTTGAAAAATGTCCCTTTTTTCGCATGTTGGACCGGAGGACTGTACGTTACATTCGAATTTTGAAATACACTGACGACTTGTGGCTGCCTCACAACTTTCCCTGTAGCCTTATGCCTGATCTGAATGAAGATGGTGCACTTCGCATCATCGTAGAACCCACGTGCACTCCCCAACCAGAGTATCCCGCGAGAGACATATGGCCTGAACATGCACTCTTCACTGTGCCGATACAATTACGTTCCGGATCTGCAAGGGTTCGCATACTCAATGTTCGAAGGACCGCCTTAACAACTAGAAAATTGTTGTTGGTGGTGGACCCCACGAAGACCATAAGGGAATCGTTAAAACTTGACGGTCGGTTTAGCTCAGAAGTACTTGGGGCTTGCTACACACACTTGATAGACGATTCTGCTAGTAAGTTGGTCCCCGTGGATCAAATAGGTTATGTTCTAGAACGGAATGTCCAGTATAGCATATACACAAAAGCACCTAGATTTCTTCAGCGTGGTATGAGACACTAAATAATATACTGCGATCCGCAGTGTGTGTGTGTGCGTGTGTGTGTGCGTGTGTGCGTGCGTGCGCACGCGTGCGTGTGCGTGCATTGTCTCTGGGTAATAACCTATAGCGTTTTTTTGTTTACACCTCAAGAAGCGGTTGTGGAATCATGTGCGCGCGCCGCAGTAGTTCATCTCTGTGCAGGAAGAGAAGCCGAGAAGAGTCATCCGGTCAGTGCAATGACCATTCCCACATGAAGATGATAGCCAACTTGAAACGTGAAAAACTGGACCTCAAGACGTCACTGGATGTCGAGCGCGAACAGAGTGTCAAGGCTCTCTGTGAGAGAAGGGCATTGTGTTCAGCACGTGTGACATACACGAAAGAAGAACACGAGGTAGGACGAGGGGAATGGGGTGACGTGGATAACACCGCAGTCAAGGATGGCGTCAACCTGAGCGGTGCCAACAGGCAAACGCTGTATGAACTCCAGTTGTGTAAAAAGGAGCTGGAGGATACGAGAGAGGCTCTCCAGGAAGCGTGCGAAGAACGAGAAGCCTTGAGGATCAAGCTGTCAGAGAGTCATACTGCCCAGGTCGCAGAGCCCGAGAAAGCGGCCAGTGGAACGCGTAAGATTCGAGAAGGCACACACCCTCACTTGGACTGGGTAGGGAGGCATTACCTCGCGGTGTCGCTGCCGGAGGATCGCATGTTCAAACCCGGGCAGTCTGTCACTCCGGTCGGGGTGCTACAGAAGCTGTTTGAGATGAGAGTAGGCGATAAACCGGCGACGGGGTTCAGCGTGCTGTTGGAGAATATAAACATCATGCTGTCTCACCTGGAGCCAGAGTGGTACGCAAAACACTTTGGTTTCTGTAGAGCCTACGCGCACGGCAACAAATACAAATCTACAGACAGGGTGGACACCGAGGACTTTGCGTGGCTGTTGTTCGAGTATGGGGCGCACGCTCCGCTGATCGAAGTGTTAGCGGGGCTCCTGAATGTTCAAAACAGCACGGGGAAGGGAGGAGTGACGACCGCGGCTCTGTACACGAGCAAGAACATGTACAGCGCGTATGTCACATTGTTCAGAGACACGGTTTCATGCGCGTGCGCGATATAGCTCAGACGGTGCGGAAGGCGCAAGATGTCGCGTACGTGCCTCTCACGGCAGGCTTGGTTTCTGATCTGAGCGAATCTCAAGGGGGTTCACACGCTGTCAGGAACAGTGTCTTGCGCTGTGTACTGGAAAGGATCGAAGCCCCCCCTCACATCAGCAGCACGTCGGACATTGCCGAGGTAGACAGGGTATCTCGCGAAGACCCTCTTCGGTTGGACCAGTCCCTCTCTGCGTTTATGAAACGTAGAGGGTTGGAGGGTCTGGGTAAACAGGGGAGGTCCTCTGTACATCGGAGTAAGCAAGAGCCCATCGCCGGTAAGGCGGAGGCGTCATCGTCGTCGTCGCTGAGCGCCGCCCAAGGACCTCTTGAAAAACGGGTGCTGTTCGATTCACCTTGGTCAAACCTGGGTCTGCCCGCTCTGTAGCACCGTACAAGACGCAGAGTAGTATATAGTCATAGCAGTGTGCGTGTGCGTGTGTGCGTGTGGTTAGAGAGTCAGTTAGTTGGTCAGCCGCCTACCACACTGTTACATGAGTACAGAGGGGCGCCCCGAGCGACACATAGACAAGCTACTACTGTTAGGGGGGTCTGAGAGCAAGAAACAACGTCTCGAAGACGAGGACCCGAGATCGAAATCGATGTTGGCCATGTCTAGATACTGCCAGGAACAGTGGGTGAGGAAAATGGTGAAGCTGCACATGTCCCGGTGCGAGCGTACGAAACTGGCTCTGCTCAGCGGAGACGCCGGCTGTGGAAAATCGTACGCCATATCACTACTGGAGAACAAGCTGAGGCGTATGAACATTAGCGTCGCCGTGAGCGCCATGACCAACAAGGCGGCGGGCACTCTGATGGAATCGCACTCGCTGGACCGCGTCTTCACTTTCCACAAGCTGATGGGGTTCAAAGGGGAGCTGTTAGACGACAAGCTTTCGCTCGAAGACTTTACGCAGCAATACTGCAAAGTGTACTGGCAGGCCATTTCTCATTTCAACACACTGCACCAGGCCGACTTGCCCCCCGAGCGGCGGAACAAGGCGAACGCGCGACACTCGTGTATTCAACTGAGGCCGGAGTCGTGCGCGGTTTGCAGCAAATTGTTTGAGCGGCTGAGGGTGTCTGGAAACCCCGCTGAGAACGCCCCGCCGTTCGTGGGGGTGAACGTGTTGATCGTAGACGAGTACGGCCTGATGAACGTGGAGCTGCTCGAGAGGATGTTGTGCTGCCTGGCGCTCTTCTACGGCCCCGGCAGGGGTCCTCTCATTGTCTTCTCGGGCAGCGTCTCGCAATTGCAGCCCGTGGGCTCTAATGTGCGCATTTGGGAAACGGGGCGCTTCGAAGGGCTCCTCTCTTGTTCGACGCCGCTCTTCGTCAACAGGCGGCAGTTCAAGGACTCGGGTTACGCGGAGGCCGTGACGTACCTGCAGTTCAACACGGTCACGGAGGAGTCTCGGCGCATCTTCAGGAGCCAGGTGTCTGTCCGCGAGCACGACGTCATGGACCCCGAATACCAACCCCACAAGCTGCGGATCTTCCACCAGGACAAACAGCAGATAACGTACACCGCGGCGTACATGAACATCCGGATGCAAAAAGTCCCAGTCGGGGAAAAGTTTCTCAGCGTCAAGCAGATCCGGGCGTCCTGCAAAGGACCGACGGCTTGGTACGATGTGCTGAAGCAGGCCGCTCAGACGCTGCCCAAGCTTTTTTCGGTGCCCAAATACCGCCACGGGGTCCGGCCGACGGAAAGGGACTACCTGAATGTGGACAATCTCTGGGTAGGCTGCAGGGTGAGAATGATCTGGCACATGGACTCAAACGGCATACAGGTCGCGAACAAAAACGCGCCGCCGTTCTCGTTTGCTTTGCCGGACGCGCAAAAGAGGGGGACGCCGCAGCAACGCCCCGCAGACATGGAAGGCGTAGTGCAGGGCATTTGTTTCAAGCGAGAGGCTCGGTACAACGAGTTCTACGTGAAGGGGAGTCAGACCGGAACCCTGTACAAAGTGGCCCCTTCCGTGTGGAGCCACATGAACTGGACGGTGACCACACATCCGCTGGCTTGTCTGTTGGCGATGAACACGTACGACTGCCAAGGATGCACCATGCACAGACAAGTGCTCTACCACCCGCCCAGGCGTTTCTCCATGTCGCCGATAAAACCCTCGGTGTACGTCGTGCTCACCAGGGTGGCGAAAAGAGAGAATCTACAAATGACGAACTGCAACTTTGCCGAGAGGGTCGGCCCCGTGGACTTCTACAACGAGAGACTGTTGGCTTATCGCAAGAGGGTGGAGATGAACTATTCATCTTGACACGCCTCCCCGCAACACCACTACGCACCCTCTACAAACGCAAACACCTCGAGTCGGCAGACGCCATTTGATATGTCGCCGGCGACACGCGCGCAGGCACACGCGGCACAGGCGCAAGGAGATGAGCGGCTGCGGTGTTGCGTGGCACGACCTCACGCTGGAGGAGTTGCTATGCCTCACGTCGTCCAAGCCTCTGGCGGTGCTCACTCGAGAGTACGAGAAGAAGCCTAACCGAGTGCAGCTGTTGACCACCGCGCAAAGGTCTACGAGCGAGCCGGACGAGAATCTTGCGCCACCCCGAGCCGGCGCGCAAGACGATCTCACTTCTTACGTCATTCTAAGGTGGTGCCCCTGGTTTTCGCGGACGTTTGGCGCGCCTTCGGACGCGAGTCTTAACATGCTTACGATCCGGTTGCTCAGGCTCAACAGCGAAGAAACCCCCATTCTCCTAGAGCTTCTCGCGGCGACGACGCTCGTCCTCAAGCTGCCCAACGTACCGCACGCCCCGACCTGTCGAGATCCCTCTCAATCGAAGAGGTTTCTATTTCGCGCCTGAACAAAAAAAAAAAAATTATAAATTTCAGCCGTAACTAGCACGTCGTCCGGCTACGATCAAGTGGTACCGGAACCACCGCCGCCTCTAGCCAGTTAAGTCGCCGGCCATGTCGTCCACCAGAGTGCACCGACCAATTCGTACGTACACGCACAATCTGAGCGAGCGTCGGAGCGGTACCGCCGAAGTACCCTACGGGTGCTACAAATACGAATCGGCGAAGAACTACCTACCCGGTGGCCTGTTCCATTTTGTCAAAGACACGGATTCGTACGTGCCGACGCTACACGGACTGAGCGCCGACCTCATACGAAGCCTAAAGGACGTGGCAGTCTGCACAACAAGCAGCTCCATGGCGAATAGGCCATTCTTGAACACCCCGCAGCTGTACGAAGTGGAGCTTATCAACACGGGACACGAGTCCCTGAGGCAGGGAGACCGTTTCACAGTGCAGCACCCCAGCCCGCGGGACGTGGCGGCTCAACTGGGGGCGGTCGTCGATCTGGGTTACAACACGTTTGTGAACAAGGGCATCTGGGGAGGGCTGTTGGCTACCAGGAGAGTGAATTGCGAGATCGGCGGAGACCCCGTTGAGGAGGCGATACAGGCTATTAGGCAAGAGCACGACTTTGACGTGTTTCAACTGATTTCACCTTACACACCCCAGAGCTTCTATCAATGATGACGCTGGTGGCCAACGGAGCCGGCTATCACAAAGTCACATTGCAAATGAGAAACGCTGCCGCCGCCGCCGTCAACGAGGACTTTGACGCGGCGACCGTCAGCGCCGTCGTGGAGGACAACGGCGTCAAAGAGTTCCTGAGGACAGCGATCACGCATGCGATGAACGTCGTGGAAAGCGTGCAAGGCTTTGCGGGAGGACAGGCGGTGCGAGCCTGCAACGGTTATAACATCAGCACAATCAACACCGGTGACCGGTTCAAGGCCAAGCTCAATATGAACAGATGGCTTTTGTGAGAAGGCTCGCGGAGGACGACGACGACGACGATGACGACGACGGCATGTCGCCATTCCCTGCTATGTGTTTTGACTATGTTTAGCAGCAGCAGCAGCAGCAGCAGCAGTAGCAGTAGTAACTAGTGCCCGCTGGGACCACGATTGGGGAACCCTGCTCTAGACCTTGCGCCTCGTGTAGTAACCAGCAGCGCCGCTGATGCATAGCCAATTAGCTAACTGTGTTTTGTACAAGGTGTTGCGTCTGTGTCATAATAAAAACGAATGGACAATAAAGCTCCGTAGACCGCGTGCCTGTCTTCCATGTGTATACACACACAAAAACACACACACACACACGCGCACACAGACACGTTTATTTGCTTTTACAATTTAAGAGTACAAAAACCACAAAGAGAGTGTGCCCAGATAAGCAAATAAACTAAACGTCAAACCAAAGTGGTAACAGATAACTTTTTCGAGCTACGCTCAGGGTTCCCAAAGGGAACATTTGGCTTTTTGACACCTTTCCGGCTCCCTTCCTTATCCTGTACGCGATGGCGACCGGCGGTGTTGACATTATTAGCTTTAGCACACAACATCCGAAGCATGGCAGGCATGTCGATCGGAGGGTTGAGTCTGCTGAACGCGCCGCCGGCGCCGCTCGCGGTCGGGTCGCTCGCAGCCCCCCGTGTGCTCTCGCCGCATTTGTCGGGGCTACATTTGTCGTCGGCCGGGCTGTTGACACACGCTTCTTCTCTCCCAACCGCTAAGACCGTCCACCAGTGATCAGACCTCTGCTCGTCAATGATATTTGGCGCCCTCGTCGCGTAATCCACGTCGAGCCACCAGCTGTCGACGCGTCGACATCCAGACGAGTTTTCACGTTGTCGTTCAACGGCCTATCCTTTCAAAAAAAGGTTAATCCACCATCTGTCCTCTTCGAGACGTTCCATTTGATCGCCATGATTTCGAGTCGTCTCGCTTGTTACCCAACTAAGGCGTCGATGTGGAAGCACAACCTGGCGAACCACAGGCCGACGTTCAATAAGACCAGCGTGCAAAGGATTACAGCGACGCACCGATCGAGACGCCCGTCCGGTAAAACGGGTTCACTTCGTCTCGACTGGTCGACTTTGCGCTCTCTTCGTCGTCGATCCGGTTAGACCATGTCCTTCCACCGGTACCGGCGAGACCGGCGGCCTCGTTGCTAAATAAAATAAAATTAAAAACTCGGTTCAACTTAGCAACATCTGGGTCGTTCTCATGGCCGCCCAGTACAGCACGTAAGCGGGCGTGCCAAAGAGCAAAGGCGACGCGCACGAGAAGAAAACTACAGCCATGTGGGCCGTGTTGTAGAGGACCGCAAGGGCCACGAGACTGCACCAGAAGACCAGCGCCGGGTTGTATTGGTCAAAAGGGTTAAAGAGCGTCCGCTCGTCACGTCGCAAAGCTTCCTTTCTGTAGCGCGCCGTGGCACTGTCAGAGTCGGACAGTCTCTCCTCCCTGAACAGAGCAAACGCCTCGCCCTTGCTGGTGGTCGAGAGGGCCGAGCACTGCAGCTGCCTGATCCTCTCGAGCAGGACGGTCAGTTCCAGGCACACGTACGACGTGGCGGTTTTGACAACTGCGACCAGTAGCATCGCCTTGTACCCGGCGAGCCAGCGCGAGTCGGAGTCCCGTGGCGCAAGGCCCCCCCGTGCCAGGTCGCACGACAGGTAGACGGTGGATAGGAAGAGACAAGACAGCCGAGTCCTCGGGCGAGACGATGACGACGACGACGACGACGACATAAGTTCAATTGGCTCGAATCAGTCTGATGAAGCCGATCGCGTTAATCCACACGAACACGAACGTCGTCCAATTTAAAATCGGTAAGAGAGACGGACCTCGTCTGGCCGAGCATTCGACCCTCGAGGCCGCGACCTCCGCGCCGCTACAAAATTCGCGGTAGAACCAGGTGTAAATGTAGGTGGCTAAAAAGGAGACGAACGCGGTGAGTTTCTGGGGAAAGGATACGCCCGCCATCGTGTCCACGATCACGGAGATGGCAGCGCCGTGACCGTTTCGTCTCACGGAACTCAGGACGGTCAACGCGGTGCCGCCGATCATGGTGCCGCACACCATCAGGGACCACACGGCTCCCGGCGCGCCCTGCGCGGACGCGTTCCACAATCTGACAATGTGCACAAAGAGAGTGGTGAACACGAACACGCTCGAGACCAGCTTGAGCATGTGGAAGATGACGCCTTTGGCACGTTTCACTTGGACACAGGTCCGATTGAGCCAGCACACGACGGGCGGTAGGTACAGGGGGTGAATGCCTGTGGTTGTCATAGGCTTGTTCAGACGGGCGCACAGGATCAAGTCCTGGTCGGGTAAAAACTTTCTGGGTAACATGTCACCTTCGATAGATGAAGCAAACGTGACACGCGGCAATAACGTGGCCTTAGTAGAAGCATTGCAGTGGTCATTTTAACGTGTACAAAAAGAAAAATGAGGAAAAAATCCCCCAGTCTGGCCGCGCTACACTTGGTTTAGCAATCTCGCCGAGTCTACCGTGTTACCGGCCAGCATGACGCTTTCAAACTTGGACACGGTCTCGTGTCCGATCGTGGTCATCCTGTCAAACACCCTGTGGTTATAGTAGCGCCACTCGCAAAACCCCTTGCACCTGAAGGTGTTCCCGGCCACCGTCCCGATGTGCACGTAGTAGCAATTTTGGGCGTTTCGCAGGTGGTCGCGCAGTTCCTCTTCGTCGGCGGCCCAGATTAGACCTAGCGTTGCGCCGGCTTCGTCTCCCAGACTGGTGACGTCGTTTCCCACGGCGGGCACGGACTTCGCCGCGAGGTACAATTTCCCGGCGCGCGTGGCGTCTTCACACGGAACCGTGGGGTTTTCCACGTCTCCGGTGTGGTAGAACGCGCCCACGGTCGACTCGACGGAGCCCACCAGCTGCACGACCTGCTTGACCAGGGACGGTTTCGACACAATGCAGTGTAGCACGAACCACAAGTGGTCACTGAGAATGGGTACGTTTTTGAGAGCGATATCTGTCACGTCGGAAATCACGGCCAGGCGACGCTTGCGTTGGGCCCGGCGGCCGTCCAATCCGTCGCACCTGATCATATCGTGAAACTTGTGTAGCGATTTGTTCCACTCGGAGACGAACGCGTGGATGGGAATCGCGGGGATGCAAAGTCCTCCGGCTGTGTCGGTGTAACGGCTTATGCACCTCTTGGCCATCAGAGAGCTCCCTTTCGCAACGTACGTGTTGTACAGGTCCACGATCGACGAGTAGTCCTCCAATTTACTGACAACGGGCATGAGTCTGACGCACACATCCCCGACGCGAGGACCGTTGTTGGCAGTCGAGGCGATCAGTTGAGAGGGCACGTGCTCGAAGTCGAGCTTGCCCAGAGCTAGGTTGTTCCATTGCTCCCTGTACCCGTTCGAGCACGACAGCACGGCGTCGTCCGCATCGCCGCGGTCATCGTTCGCCAGGCTTATCTGAATCGACCCGTGCTGTTGCGGCGCCGCCGTTCTCACGGGCTGCGCGTTGAGCATGCAGCAGATCGACTTGTGCGAGATCATCGCAGTGAGAGGCAGCGCGGTCTCGGCGATCGAGTGTCAGATTGCGCGCGGTCGGAACGTGTGTTGTTGTTGTTACGCTTGTTCACTGGCACGCGGTGAACAGTCGAGGCCTCGTCTCATAACCTGTTCCCCGCACAGCAACACAGTCATGAATATTTCTTTGAACAAACGACACTCAGACCGATGCACGTGTACGTAAGAGTTTATTTTGTGCACGCGACACATCAATATGCATAATAGAACAATTACACCCCGGGGGGTGGGAACAAGTGTTCTCCCGAGACATCATTGCGGTGCGCCGTCAGGGTAACGCCGTGTGAAGGAGTTGCGTTCATTACATCTTTGCGACGACCGCTGAGATAAAATCTGACACCGGCTCCGAAGCGTTCAGGGAGCCGCCTCCGCCCGAGGGTACCGAGTATCCAGCTTGTTGTTTGGTCATCGCGCATGCATTATTGGACTGCCGTGCCGACGGTCGAGGCTGTCGGTCGTTGGACGCGGAGGGTGTGTTTTCCCCCGCGTCTTCCGCGTCCATCGTGACCTCTTCGCCGCTCTCCTCGCTTGAGCCCGGGCCGCCGCTCTTTGAGATCTGCTGTGTGAGCTTGCGTAGCTCGTTTATAAATGTAGCCATCTCCCGGGGATCCTGACCGTCCTTGGATTGTTTGCGCTCACGCTTGTACGGGGTGTCTCTCGCCAGAGTCTGCAATGCGTCCACATTGGACCGGTTAGACGAGACCTCTTGCGACGGCGAGCTGCGCTGTTGTTCAAGCATGACGTCTCGTACGCCAGCCTTGATCGAATATAGCATCTTCTCTTGATCTTTCTGCGAGGCCACCCGTCTCTCAGATTCCTCCCTGTTATACTCGATCGCAATCAACCTCTTTTGCTCCTCGGTCAGAGTCCCGCGCTGAAACAAGTTGTTGCCAGGATTCGATACGCCACTCGGGTTGTAGAGTGCCTGCCCCCCGAAGAACCCTTGCCAGGCCTCCTGCTGCTGTCGCTGCTGCTGCTGCTGCTGCTGCTGAGGATTCCACAGGTGTTGAGTTTGAGGTTGCGTATAATGTTGAAGCGCAGGCACCGACGGCATGTAACTCTGTAGATCTTGTAGCTGCGCTTGCGACTGCTGACATTGATGACGTTGCTGCTGCTGCTGCTGCTGCTGCTGCAAAAGCTTTATCAGATTGTCGATTTGGGTCTGGGTAGCCGCCATTGCATCTTCCATCTGTTCGGGTTCGCGTGCTGAAGTATCCCCCCTAGGGTCTGTCACTTCGGCGTTAGCATCTTTGTCAGTAGGTTTAATGCCAGCGCAGAGTTTAGTTTTCACACCGGTGCGCCTGGTGAAGTCCTTAGCTCCACGCACGGTGAACAGCGCGTCCGGATCGTCCGGACATTTCAGTCTCCGAGTTAGTACGCTGTTCTGAACCTTGATGGCCTCTAGTACGTCCTTGAGCACTCGCACCTCGGCTGCTTGGTCTAACACCGCCTTCCTCAGAGATTTAACGGTCTCCGTGACACTCTGCCCGGCAGAGCTCTTGTCCGTCACGCCGTCGTCGTCGTCGTCCAAAGGCGTTTCGGTCTCGGCGCCGTCTGCAAATTCTGCGCTCTCCTTCAGATTCACGCCCGCGTCGAGGGCCGAGTCCTTCAGGGTGGAAAAGCCCATCCTGGTCAGGGTCTGGGCCAGATCCTTGCCGGTCACCAGGGTGCAAAAGCAGCCAGGCCTTATGGGCACAGAGACCAAACTGCACTCCTCCGTCACGGGGCCGCTCTTGTTATCGCCCACCGTGCCCAGACTGAAGCCCATGCTCACGTCCGGCTTCACAACGCCGCTGGTGTACTCGTTGTCGCGGCACGCGACGCAGCAGTACAGAAAGGTTTTTTTTCAACAGACCTGCTGTGGACGTGCCAATAACATTTGACTCGACCGATGTCCTTCTTGACTTTGTGCAGAAACACGGCCTTGCCGGGCTGGGGGTGGCACGCTCCGGAGTAGGACATGTCATTCCCCACGATGAAATCTTTCCTCGACTCTAGGTACACCTCACCGCGCGCCGCTCCAAACACGCTGCACATCCCCATGAGGAACTTGTCAGTCCCGCTTGAAACAATACCGGCCAGCGCCTCCGCGTAATCGTCCTCGTCGGTGCCGTAGCACTCTTTGCAAAGGATCGGCACAAACAGAGACTGGTCCGAATGCAGAGCCCCGTCCGGGCAATCGCGTCTATCGACGTAGTCGACTAAAGTCATGCTGGTCACGATCACGACGGCTCTTTTCTCGTCCTTGTTTGACACTTTCACAAACGCGCACAGGTCGTTCGCGCAGAACACGGGCCCCACCCGGTCTCCCCGGCTCACCAAGGGCGACGCGTCGCTCGAGGACATTGCGAACCGGTCCTCTGTTGGCCGCGGAAGTCGCGAGGACCGGAGGCTCCGTCGCCTCGTTCCTTTAGCGCGACTGACCCGACTCGGCGCGTTCCACCTTGGTGTTGAAGATCAGATTGTCTCCCCAGACAAACTCCGGGTCAAACTCGATCAACGTCTGCAGCGCGAGGCGCGAGATGTGCGTCACGTTCTCCACCGTGCAATAGGGCGGGGTGACGGTGAACGGGAAGCCGCGACCGTCCCCGTTTGTTTGGCCGCACGCGAGCTGGAGTATCAGCTCGGATAGCTTCGCGGCGTCCGACAACTTGAGTCGGAACGTCTCCCGTAAGTACGCCCTCGTCCTGACTTCGTCAGAGTTGCTCACGTGCACGTGCACGGGCGCGGTAGACGAAGCCCCTTTGCACCATTTGCAACGTTTACTGTTAATTATGGCAATCACGTGCTTGGCACTCGTGCGGAATACGCAGTGGCTGCCCCGACGCAAGCCGCAGCACGACGCGATAAGTTCTCCGCACGCCGTGAATTTATCGCTCTCGATAAATCCAGCCACGACTTTGGAAAGGCCTCCGCCTTCGCCGGCAGCCGAGCATTAGCGGACTCGGCCCCCCTTCGACTTCCGCTCCCTCTGGGTCTTTTGCTCGGCGGCATTCATCGTCGCGCAAAGTAGTTCGTGTCCAGACGCCCGAGAGGGGACCCCGGGACGAGAGGGAAACCGGGGTGCCGAGAACCGAGCCGGACGACGCGAGCGAACGACGTCCTAGCAAGGGCCGAACCGCCGCTGTCAGCGGCGCTCGCGATCGGGTTTGGCAGGGAGAGGCGCGAGCAGTCGGTTCTATTAGTAATCCAAACGCGCCTCGCGACGGCTCGCTGGACGCCTCGGCCGCGCCGAAGCGAGGCTGTTATTCCTCTGCGATGGCCGCGGACGCAATATTCCACGTGTTCCCCGAGCCCGGCGAGCAACGGGACCGGGAGGTGTCTACGTTTGGCGAGAATGATCGCTTCATGCAAAAACAGTACCCGATGCTGTACATGAACCTCAACGCTCACGAGCACCCCTCCATAGCGAACGTGCAGTACGAGAACGGGAGCACCGGGTGTCCCCTGTGCGAATTAGACAGGAACACCGCGGACTCCATCAAAGTGCTCAAGCCCCACGAGGTGAAGGCTTACCTCGACTCCTACAACCACAGCTTCACAGAGGAGCAAGTCAACCTTCACCTGGCCCACTCCATGAGGGATGAAAATAATGTCATCGGCGTTATGCAATACATGGCCGTAGACCTGATCGGCAGATCGTACTCGCTGGCGAACGCCGCTTCTCTTCGCATTATGAACTGCGTCAGAACGCACATGGGCAGACCGAATTTTGTCCCGGACCAGGATGTGGCCAAGGTGCACAACGAAGCCATTAAACAGTTTATCGGTCTCGCGGCCACATGTCAGGCGTTGATTAAATACAAGCACGGCGAGAACGAAAGAGGTCCGACGACTAACCCTCTGTTGTAACTCTTTCGCCGATGACAAAGGTTGGCCTACCCTGAACCTTACCGCGCGTGGTCACGGTGCGACCGACGACGTTGCAAACTTTGTACAGTTTATGCACCCGAGGCGCTTTTCCTATTCTGTGCACATTCTTGTTTTAAAAAAAAAAATTATTATTATAATTTTTTTTTAAAATCTCATACAAAATCCTAACCAATTTGCCCAGATGAGACTCCTCTTAATAGTCCTCTCCCTCTCGTGGCTACCGTGCCTCACGGGCTTCCCTTACATCAACAACAACAAAAACAACAACAACGACCCTTACGGCTACGCTCCCTACGTTTGGATCGCCGTCAGCACATGCAGCACCCGGAGTGGCTGGTGTCAAGGCAGGAGCCGCAGCGGTTTTGCCATGACCGTGGACATCCACAATCGCACGAGCGCCACGTGCACCCACTACTGCGCGGGGATGATCTACGCTCACTGGAGACCCCTCCGAGACTCGGCTGGCAATCTCACCAGGCACGAGACCGAAGGCTCCATGCTCGGCGCCTATGTGAGGAGGTTTGACAGGTCATCCTGCATCGCGGTCCCCGGAGGGTTCAAGTGTTCGGACCGCGTCGTCGCTAACACCCCCTTGAACACGATCTCCATTCTGCTCCACGTTAGCCCTCGCAACAGAGATTATTACTTCGGCGAGGATCCGACGGCCGACTGCGAACTCGATCCTCAGTGCGCGGCACTCAAGCTCTTGAGGAGAACGTTACGAGCGCCCGCCGCGAGCAGAGTGTGGCCCGAGACGGACGACGTCCTGGCAATCCGAAACTCCCTGTACGCGTGCGTGCTCTCCTACGTGGGCCTAGGGGACACGGAGGCCATCGGCACCTGTTACGCTCAACTGGGGGACAATTGTTTTGCGTCCGAAGGTAACCGGTTCTGCATAGGCAATTCTAGGGGCCGTCTGACGGGCCTGACGAACGCAGACAACGCCGCCTCGGCCCCCATCGCCATGTGCGAAGTGTCGAGCGCCGCGAGTCTAAAGGATCGGGACCCGGCCTACAGACCCACCGCCTCGGAGCTCAGGGACTTTCTCGCGCCCTCCTCCTGCGACGCCACCATTCTCTCTTTGGACCGAGCCGCGTACAGTTCGAACTATATGTCGGTGGAGCTCGACGTGGCCACCTTCTTCGCCGTGGCCGAAGTGGGCCACGTAATCATGAAGGTCTCCTTCGACGAGTGCCTTATTCCGATCGCATCCACGAGCCGCGAGTTCCCCGCGGTCATCGACAACGTAGCCAAAGCGCTGTCCAAGGTGAGAGCGTCTACGCACTCGACCGCCATCATGCTGGACGCGACCGACTGGGGCGCGACCGCGATGTGCTCTCGGACAAATTGGCAAGACGCCGCCTTCACCGGGGTCGCGGCGGCGCTCGCCTCGGCTCTGATCAGAGAGGGGGTGTCGAAACTCTTCCTCAGGCTGCCCGGAGGCCGTCGACTCTTGGACGCCGTCGACTTCTCGCAACTAGGCGCGTTCGACGCTTTCGTCACACCCCAGGGGTCGGTCGACATGAGTCTAGCCGGACACTGTCAGAACATGTGGGTGTCCCGGAGCGGAGACGCAAACGACCCCTCCGCGGGAGTCATGCCTTACCTCTTGACTCTGCTGAGGCGCGGCGTCGGGGCCAACAGGGTCATCTTCACACTGTCACTTACGGGGGGCGTGAAGATAAGCCCGCTCGAACACAGAGCTTCGCAGCGGGCCGCCGCCGCCGAGATCACCGGCAAACTGTCGCTGGCCGACATGGAAACCAACGGCGTGTTAAAGTGCGAGGAGGACATCAACACCAAGTGCTGCTCGGGGTCCAGTGTCGCAGTGTGGGCTAGGAACGTCATGGTGAACGTCACCGTGAGCTCCACGTCATTCGAGACGCTCAAGCGGTTTCCCGAGCTGGTGGCGGTCGCGTTTGCCATCAACCAGTTTGTCGTAGCCCCGGTCGATTCGGATTTCCGGCGAGGCGTGCGATCTGACACGCCCGCGATACTGGGCATCACGTCGGCCGTACACAGACTGAGGGACTGGAAGAGGCAGCAGATAGCGGCCGGCATAGCCACGGCCGCGGCCGGCTTGCGCGGCCGAGGCAGGCGCTCCGCTTTGGATTTCGGCGACGCCGGGGCGGGGGTTTTGAAACTGGAGAACGTACCTGAAACGCAGTACAAGGACCCCGCCTCCGGCTCCACGAACTGTCTGGACCCCCGGTACAACATAGGCCTGAGTAACACGGTCGTGTGTCCCGGGCTCATAGCCGCTTACGGCGCGCTGGGCATATTCAAGGAGCCCCACAAGGAGTTGCACAGCACCAGCTACGATAAAATCTACATAGCCGACTTGTACAAGCTCGAGTCGTGCACCCCGGGGGAGCCCCGCGAAAAGGCCGCCGTCTCCGCGAAGCCTCCTTAGATCGCGGTCAACGTCAACACGCTCGTGCCCACGACTGACCGCGCCCACTACATGGTGGGCATCCTAGATTCCGATCGAGCGGTGGAGTACGCGCCTCCCGTGAACAAGGTGTGCGCCACATACAACACCGGGGAGACCACGCACAGCATGAACGTGGTCTCGGTGGACGACGGTTACACGGTCGACAAACCGGCGATCAAAGCCGAGCGCGGGGTGATAGTGAAACCGGTCGAAGCGCTCTATTTCGTCTCCAACTTCACCCCGGGCGTAGAATACATCAATATGAACGTCAGCTGCGTCAATTACGACACGAGCGCCCTGCGGCCCTGTCTGATCGCCATATGCGGAGGTGACAACGGTTGCAGGAAAGACTACGGCAGGCTCTGCGACTCGGCGCACGAGATCATCAACGACGCTTGCCGGGCCGGAGCGATGATGAGGGACGGCCTCGAGGAGTTGGCCGTCCAGGAGAAGAAGGCCAGGATGAACGAGCTGCCCGACAGCGCTCCTTTTCCCTGGCTGGACACTCCGCCGCGGGGAGGCCGCCGCGCCGGAGCGAGGAGCAAGAGGTTTCTCGGCGTGTTGACAGGAGGTGCGGCCTTGGGGCTCGCGTGGCACGTTTCCAACCGGGTGGACGTCTTGCAGGATCAAATGGACTCCCACAAGAACGCGTTCGTCTCCGTGTCGAACAGGCTAGTGGAAGTGAGCAACAAGCTCGACGCCAACGTGGCCCTGGTCAACAGGAGGATCGACGAGCAGGAGAAGAAGATACAGACAACGCGATCGTCAACGGCAACTTTGCTACGATGATGGACGCCATGATGCGCAACACGGAGGCCGCGTTGCGCGACACCAACGCTAAGTTCGCCGTCATGGCCAGTTATCAAATGTGGTACGCTCAGATGCAGAGCGTCACGCATCAGATGATGCAGGCCGCCATGCAGACGACATTCATGGCCAGAGGAGTGGAAAATTGCATAAGGCAGATAGCGTCAAAGCGCTCCGGGAGCTGCCCCAGCGGCATGAGAGTCATGCAGGAACACCCCGGCCTGTCCGAGTTTCCCACCGTCGGCACGGCCCTGTACAAGGACAGAAAGCTTTTCATAGTGCACTCTGTCCCCGGCGCCGTAGAGAAGACCGCGGTCAGAGGAATCGTAGCCATGCCCAAGGTGAGCACGGACGGCGTCCCTTGCTGGCCCGACTACGCCGTGTGGTTGATAGGCGGCAGGTACTACGAGCCGTCCGACTGTTACGGCAAGTATTGTCACAGGCCCGAGCCTCACGAGAGGTACGCCAGATGCGTCAAAGATGCCGGCGAGTGCAAGACCGTGTGCGCCCCTTGTCACCGAGGCATTTGCTACCACAATAGGAAAGTCACCTGGATGGAGGGTTCGGTCGCGGTGGCGATCGAGTTTCCTCCGCTCAAGCGGTTCTCCAGTCCGCACATATCAGACGGACCCGTGTCCTTTTCAGATCTGTTGAAAGACGGCGTCCCGGGAATGCCCGAAATCGAGTTACTGCGGGCCATAAACACGAGCGTGAAGCTAATCGACGTGCGCGCGGACGTGGAGAACATTTCAAGAAGCCTAAAGGAGTTTGACAAGCGCTACGATGAGATGACGGCCAGCAGGGTCGCGTTCGGAGGATGGCTTCCGGGATGCGTTCCTGTGGACCTGTATGGCCACACTCGCAACTTGGTGCACCGCGCTCTCGGCGGGCATCGGGTACTTGGTTTTTTGCGGCGGCGGTAATCGCGGAGGCGTTTTGCTCACAAACTACAATGCAAAGAGGCGGTCGAAAATGTTATAGACGCCTACGCTCTTTTACACGTGTGTGTACTTACACAATATATACGTTTGCCCCTTCGGACGCTTGAATAAATGTCCCTTTTATTTTTGCATGCGTGTGTATGAGCGTCAAGGAGTTTATGTCATTGTGCGTTGTACACAATATGAATTGAAGATTGCGGGAGACCAAATGGGGTTGTGGTTCCACGCGCACACACACGCGCACACACACAGATTTTAAACGCTGTTGTCAATTAAGCAACTTTATTAATGCATGTAGAATGACAAGTGCACATCGGCAAAGCAGACAGACGTGAGCAATAAAGAGGGTAAGACGATACATGTTACACAATATGCTATAAAACGTCAAAATGCAAGGTCTGCGTCAGTGGTCTTGGCACACGTTCAGAGGCCGCAATGTCCACGCGGATGGCTTTTTTTCTCAAGACGTTCTCTGTTCGTGGTCCGGGAGCACATTCGACATCTCCATTGCCGCGGCTCGATTGACGTCGACGGCTTTTATCGGCGGCTCACTGTTTCCCCACGCGGGTTGGTTTTCCCGGGTTGTCGTGACCATTTTGCTCGTAGCCCCCTTTGCATTTTCTACTCGCAGAGTCAATCGAGACCCCGGCCCCGTCACAGGCGTTTTTCACACGCTGGATTCTCTCCAACCCTTTACTTGTTACCATCCCGCGCGTAAAAAAAAACATTTGCAACACGGTTCAATCGGTCCACGTTGCCACAGGCCTCCTTTTTGCACCCGAGTCTTTTTCGGGCGAGGACGTTCACGGGTATCATGGCAGTCAGTCGAAGCTTGTTTGGATTCTGGCCAGACGAATGTGTTTCAGTTGAATGTTGAACACCGTGGCCTTGACATTGGTTGGATAAATGCCCCACGCGAGCCTTGGTTGGACAAATTGCGCTGTAGGTGGTGGGCCCTTTAGAGTATTCTGTTACCAACTAGCCTTTTGTATTGTCTTTATACAGGAGAGAGAGAGAGAAAGAGAGAGAGATAGAGAGAGAGAGAGAGCGCAAGAGAGCCGCAAGAGAGCCGCAAAAGAGCCGCAAGAGAGCGAGAGAGAATTACTAGACAAGCTCCCTGCTGTCCAGCTGTTCTTGTACTCCAAGCAGAGGTCCGCGAGGATCACAGAGCGTTGGAGCTCATCGTTGTAAAGGTAAGAAGGTCACTTTCCCTCTGTCGTCTCTGTGTAACACTTTGAGCACGTCCCTCCAATTGTAGTAAAAAGTGGGCCGGTAGCTACCCACCGAGCCTTGAAAGTTGACGAGGTAGGCTTGACACTCGTCGATGCGCACCTCGGGCACCCCGACGTCGGGGGACAGTTTTACGTTGAAGTAGTACACGGGTCTGCTCGGATGAGGCTCCAGGCGTAGACTGTCGGAGCTGAACATCTGCGCGACAGCGGCAGACTGGTTGAACAGGAGACAAAGAAGACAACGACAGGCGTCGATCTGCTGAACCTCTCCGGTGTTGGCTCTGCTCGAGACAAAGCGGTTGTAAGACTTGGGTGAGATTAGCGACAGTAGCGGCTTCGGATTGTTCTGAGCGTTTAGCAGCGCGCCCTTACACGCGTGTCCGTTGACGCACAAGGGCAGGTCCCGCTCGTTAAACATGTCAATCAGCAGGGCTCTGTCGTACACGTTGCGAGCCAGGGCCCTGCCTGGTATAGCGCGCTCGGCGAAAGAGGCCATCAGAGGACAAGGGTTTTTGGCCAGCAACTGCATCACGGTCAGCACAGGAGTGCAGCTGACGCACATGGGGTTTTGGTCGCCGTCGGACGCGCACGTGCACACCTGAGGAGCGAAACACTCGTGCAAGAGGGTTCTGACATCTGCGGCAGACAAGTGTCTGCTCTGGGAAACCTTGTCGAAAACCCGCGATCTCATCAGATCCCTGTAAGCCGCCACCTTCTCCTCGGTACACACGACGTCGCCAACGTTTTGGGCGTGTCCGGACGCACCGTCGGACATCCGCCAAGCTCCCGGAACACTTTGGACATGAGAAGCCAGAGTTTCGGAGTTTAGCGGCGCACCCGGAACACATCCAAACGCAGCACACTTTCTCCTTGGAGCCGTCGAAGCAGGCGCACGCTGCGCAGATGAATCCCCTCACAGTTGGACAATTTGTGAAGTGAGGCTCGGTCAGGTACCACTCCGGGTTGTTTTTGAAGCAGGTAGCGCACACCCTCGCGCTACACCGACAGAGGAGCTTGACACCGGCCCGTTGCCTGTCTTTGCTGCTTTTAACTAACGTGACCAGGCACACGAGGCACTTTGCGTCGGACGGTTTAAGGCGCTGCGAGACGCTTGCCTTCGACGACGACGACGACGCTGCCGCCGCCGCCGCCGCCGCCGCCGCCGCCGCCGAGTTCCTCCTGTACTGGACCGCGGAAACTCTCCTGTACAAGTTTGTCGATTTCCGGCCCGCGTTCACCAACGCGTCCGTGCGCTTCTCGCCACAGTCTCTCAGCAGGGCCTCCGGAACCTCACCGGTGAAAAGGGGGTTTTCTTCCATTGAGCCGGCAGTTCTGTGCTGCCCGCTGTACAAGGCGCTGACTCTGGACCCCGTCCCCGTGATAGGAGACGTTATATATGTGCCCGGAGCGGAGGGGTTCCGCTTGAGCGGTTGGACGGAAGAGATCGCAAAGTCTTGCCCCGCTCACAAATTCAACTTTGAACACATCGTGGCAATGTTGCTACGGCAAGCGTCGAGGAACGCGCAGTGCTCCTGCGAGTCCTCTTCCTCGTGTTCTTCCACGGACCGGAGTAGGGGTCGAAAGCGCGAAGACGCGGGTGTCTCTCCTTTTGTACACAACGAGCCTGAGAAACCCCACGGCGCGAGGCCGCGAGGCGGAGGGCCGGGCGAAAAGCACGGCGGTTCCGTTTCTGCCGGGAGAACGGCCCTGTGGGCTTACGAAATGGACAACGTGGTGACGGCGTACGGGTGGCTGATGCAAAATCGGAGTCGCAAGTTCTCCAAGGGCAGCGACGCCGTGATCGTGTATCAGCTGAAAAAGTCCCAAAGTCTCCCGCCGGGTCTGTACGTCTACAGGACTCGCCCGTCTCACTTTGGTTGCACGGCGGAGAGACCCCTGACGGTCGTGGATCAGTTCAATTTTGTCAGTCGGTCGATGGAGCCGTGCTGGGAAAGAGGGCTGCTCAGCGCGATTGCCATCGACGTGTTCCCGGGGCGCGAGAATTACAGCGCGCTGTACGTGATCAGCCGCAAGCTCACGATGCCCGCGCCCGAGTAAGGGAACAGAATGTTCGGCGAGGCGAAAGTCTTGCGGCTAATCGAGTCCGGCGCCGCGACGAAGGCGATCGCATGCGAGCACCACGAGGTGGCCGTGCGGACAGAGCGAGTGTGCGTCATAGATCTCAGGTGGAGGGGGTTTGACACTAAAACCGAGTGCATCAAAGCCGTCCCCAGAGTGCGCGGACTGCAGGGCGCGGTGTGGTCCAACCACGGCGGCGACGTTCAGGAGACGGAGTGTAAAGTCTTGACGTGGCTCTTTGGACTCTCGAACGAACTGCCAATTGAGGTGCAGATGATAGACTACAAACACGAACTGTCTGGAGTCAGGTACATACTGATGGACGTGGAGACGTTCCCCGGGGCTCTGCCGAAGTCTCCCTCTAGGGACACCTCGTTTTTCACACACACGCACTTTACGGGAGACGTGAAATTGGCAACGTGTGCGATTGGCGACGTGGCGGGAACTAGGAGCAGAATGGGGTCCCCGTGTCCAAATCGGACTTCCTGGTACTCGCTGCCCGCCATGGGAAACTCTCAACCCACACCGTTTAGCTGCGGCGCGAGGCACGGGTGCGCTCCGTCGGTCACGGAGGAGTTTAAGAGGTCGCTGTTCGAATAGGCTCTCACGAGAGACGGAACTAGCTGCCTGGCGCTGGCCGTGCAGCACACCCTGTACTATCACGCGGCGGAGATGAAATACAAGATGATGGTGTCTCACACGGTCATGGACAATGACCACGTGCTGAACATTTTCAAACTTTAGTAATGTAAAGTAGATTATGCACGCACACCGTCCCGTTTTGTGCACGTGCACGTGCACACGGTAGACCGACGGGACCGCGGTGACAGATTTGCGAAATGTACAAATTTACAAGCCGCGCGGGCCTTTTTTTTCTGTTCAGACAGACGTTGGACGTCATTGGTCTTATCACACAACATTGTTTATTATTATTATTATTATTATTATCATTATTGTTATTGTCGTTGTTGTTGATTGTCTGTAGAACAAGTCATCCCCATGTGGAATTTATTTCCCAACCGTAGCCGCAATGGACGACGTGGCCAAGTGGAGAACCGTCGCCGCCGCCGTCTACGGGGGAGCTCTCAGCCACGGTCGAAGATTCAAAACCGCGGAAGACGCCATCCGCTACTTGTGCACCTACCGAGGCCAACCGTGTGAAAGTGCGCGCGCGGCCAAGACCCACCGCGACTTCTACTTTCACCCCGACAACCTGCCGGGCCCCATTGGGCTTACTGCGTTTTTCCAGCGCGAACTAGCGGGCCCTTGCTTACTGTGCATGTGCATAAGGGTGACACTGGACGCCACCGGCAGGTTTAAGTGGGAGAGCATGGACGCGGACAACGGCGCCGCGAGTAGGGTTCCGATCGGCGAATTGAACCTGCGGCGCTTGGAGCACCTGGCTGTTATGCACATGCCTTACTTTGTGATGTTGTTTCTGGAACTCGTGGAGAGCAAACGCTACGGCTTTCACAAAGACCCCGGACACAGCGTCGCCGGCTACGTGTTCGAGCGGCTCAAAGGCGACGCCAAAGGCACGTTGGAACAAAGAGACGACTCTTTCAAGTTCCTGCAGCTGTAATGAATGTTACAAGACAGACTGAGTTCCAGGAAGTTGAACGTGTCCATCCCCACGTATCTCCAGCTGCACGCCGAAAAGAATATATGGAACCCCAGGGATGCCACTTTTGCCACCAGGAAGCCCGAACCCCTGTACACCTTCCTGGCGACAAAGTGTCTGTGTCACGAAAATTGGCAGAGCGGCACGGTCGCGTACTCCGCCGACGTGTATCTGTTGCCCAGGATGAACACGCTGACCGAAGGACACGTGTCCACGTCCTCGTTGAGCGTCCTGATCCCAAAGTCGCACGTCAAAAACACTCTGCATTCCGCCGTCGGGGCGTGCGGCGCCGCGCGCGCCGCGCTTCAGGCTACGGGTGCCGCGGGCAGCGCCGCTTTGAAAAAGACGGCGTGCAGCAGCCTGCTGGCGCCCAGGCTCGACTGTCTCATCCTGGAGGACGTGGGCAACGCGAGGGGGGTAATGATGCACGTCGTGACGACTTTGGATTTTCAATGGCAGACCTTGAGCTCTTGGATGACGAGCATGCGCGGCAGAGCCCTGGACGAGCAGCTGGCGTGTTACGTCCACAAGGTCTTCGTGGGGGTAATGGGCTCTCTCAGAGACACGTGCCTGCTGGACAAGAGACCCGCCAGACACTTGTACGCCGAGACGGCGTACCGAGCGCCTAAACTCGCCACGGCGTTCTTTGTCCACGGCGAGACCGGAGACGTGCTCTCCCTGTTGCCATTCGTCTTGATGCCCAGGATGTACAGGTCTTCCAACTTTGCCACGGACGAGAACGCTTTCCGCGCGGCGTGCGCCAATCTGGCTCTGTGCGTGTTGTACGCACACGTGGAGAGCGACGAGGTTTTCCTCAAAAGACAGCAGGAGTTGAACACCTGGTGGGGAGACGCGGGACTCGACAACCCCTACTACGCGGGCTCGGCCACGGTCGCGAACGACGCGGTTTGCGGCGGCTGGCAGGACGACGCTTCGATCGTAATCCTGCGAGCTTGCAAGTTTTGCAGGTCCGGGCTGGTAGACGACAGCGCGTGGTCCACACTGGGGCCAGAGGAAGCCGGGTCGAGGGACGCGAGCAAGGTGGACGCGCCTCACGTGTGGCTGGGCGCGAACTCGAGAGCGCTCGAAGTTTTGCAGGGCAGTCTGCTAACTCTGTGCTTCCGAGAACCCCGGCGCGTCAGCGTTATAGAATTCCTCAGTGAAAAGGAGGCGTCCGCCATTCGAGGCAAACAGCGCGGCTTCACCACGCTCAAACCCGAGATCTACCAGGGCTTGGGCTTGCTCATCGCGGCGACGGCTGACATGACGCTGAGCTGGAACGCGTTGTCTTGCAACGCGCCCATGGTCAGCTCGTACACGACCTCGTGCAGGGCTACGGGATGCGTTCAGAGGAACAAGCGAGCCAACGACGGCGTCGATCCCGACGCGCCGCAGAAGGTGTGCCGACTGGACGCCGCGGAGAACGCTCTGAGCCGAATGAGACGTCAGAGCAGAGCGTGGGGCGAGGTGCCGTCGAGCTCCTCGGCCGCCGCGTCGAGATCCTCGGCCGCCGCGTCGGCCACCGAGACGGCCGCGGAGGTGAACCCGGACGCGCGGAATTCTAACCGCGACGCCAACCGGTTCGACTGCGACGCGGAGGCCGCGAACGATTTCAAGGGAGACATAAAGATCAGGGTACACTCGCCCGCGGGAGCGTTGAAACACGCCACTGAAATGTCACGAGGCGGGACGTCGGGGACGGAGAGGAACGCGGACGGCGCGAGCGCGCGGCGGGTCTCTGATGAGGGGTTCAACGCGTCCGGGACGCGGTCCGACGCGGGTCTTTTTTTTTGCGACGACGCAAGCGCCTGCTGTATCACAATAGCCCAGGCGAATTACTTAACTTTGACGCTGGTTGACTGTTTCAAAGAAAACTTCAAACACGATCCGGGGGCACTCGATGCAATTCTGAGAGACGGCCTACTGGATGAGATTTTAGACAATCCCAGCGGGCTGCAGGCTCAAGGCCAGTCTCGCGAGCCTCAGTCCCAGATCGAGGTTCTTCGGCACCTCGGCCAAGTGGCCGAACAACCTGCGCGGGACACGGCGCAGCTATACCCGCCCCGGCCCGGGGTCCGGCAGTTTGACCAGCATCATTAGGCGGCGCAACGGGTAAGCCACTACGCCGCACACGATTGGTATCTGACATCACAGCTTGCGGCCAAGTTGGAGCCCCTGGCCGCGGGAGAATTCACGGCCGCGTTGGAGCCCCTGGCAGTGGGAGAACCCGCGGCCGCGTTGGAGCCCCTGGCAGCGGGAGAACCCACGGCCGCGTTGGAGTCCCTGGCCGCGGGAGAACTCGCGCGAAAAAATGAAGACAGAGAGGCGAATCCTCAAGACGAGGCGTTTTTGAAAAGGCACACGCGTTGGAAATCGAAAGGGTTCGCCGCCGGCAGCCTGAAGAAAAGAGGATACGCGCCGCCGTACCGGACGATGGTGTACGTCGCGTACGACTGTAACACCGCCTCGAGGAAGAAGGACACTTTAATTGAACACGTTGACCAACACATCGCGAATCCTTCCGCGGGGCTGGTCGAGCCGTTGCAGCGCAATGGCTGGGCTAAGCCAAACGATCCGACTCCGGCGTTGGCCACGGTGCGCAAAAATCCCGGGGACCTTACGAAACACTGGGAGATGGGTGTGGAATCGAGACAAAAGTCCCACGTTGTACTGCACACGCCCACGCGCCTGGCCTGCGACAAATGGATTCCTCGCAGTACAATGAGCTGCAAGAGAGAGCCGCAAATGTACCACATGGCGAATCTAGCGACGCCTCCCGCGGCGGCTTTAAACACGTAGAGCTGATAATCGCCGAGTTCCCGACTTTGACCAAGGACCATTCTAAACTCCTCCTGAGAGTTAAAAGCTCAGAGACCTTGTACCTGGGCGCGGTCTGCACCGTGCAAAACGTGACCGGCCTGTTGGTGAGCAAGGTTTTCGCCGAGGACGTCCAGCTTTTACACGACATCCTCACCATGCACACCTCTCTCCAGGTTCACCCGTTTGTACCCAGGACGTTCACCCTGCAGCTGATGAAGACACCGTTTCTGCACAAGTCGGCTGTGGGGATGTTTGTCGGCGAGGCCGCCGGAGAATGCAATCTGGGCCGCATGTGCGATGTGCGCACGATGACAGAGGGCGAGAAGTTCACGCTCGCCTACTGTGTCACGCAATGCCTCCTGAGAGCGCAGATCCTGTCTCTCAGGATCCTGGGTTTCACCATGATGTGCATACAACCGGCGCGGATATGGCGATGGCGCGCCGGATTCAGAGTGGACTTCGTCGGGTGCCTGGCTGACTCTTTGTACGCGTGGCGAGGCGAGGACCCCGCGTGGGGAGGCTCGGAAGGCTTAGCTGCCATCCACAAGACAATGAGCCAGCTGGGATTGCTCAACTATTTGCCGGTCCGGGTGAGGAACACGTTGGCGGAGACCCACGCAATCGTTTTCCCCGCAAAAGAGAAGCCCAGAAGGACAAGACGATCGCGTCTTTGTCAGGTTTAGACCCCGCGCGACCCCGTCGACGAACAAGTGCTCCACAATGTGTACAACCAGTGCGCGTTCACCGAGCGAGAGACGTCGGCGCGCAGCACCTGGGAGACGATTCTAGGCTCTGAACGGTACGAGGAGTTTGAGCTGCACACCGCGGGGTCGATGGTTAAGCCCCGCGGGCCCTTCCACATACAAGTACACAACCAATGTTTCAGGTGGAACAAGGCCATCGTTGTGGAGCCCGTCCTCGACGGACGTCCGGAAGCGGCGGCTCACGCGTAACACGCGTACGCTAAAGGGTCAACAATCGCGCGACAACCGGCCTCCAATCCGAAGCGCAGAAGAGAGGGCCAAAGGCCTGCGACTTTACAATCGCCACAGCCGAGACTCGGCATGGTCCGACGACCGCCGCCGCCGCTGCGTTGCACCCCGCAGAGACTTTATTGATCAGGGATCCGCTCGCAGCACGGCAGCGCGTCGGGCCACGGCGGTTCGTATTTTGCTTTGCGGCGTGGACATTATATTAGTGTCTAGTACGTGACACGTGTTGCTTGTTGTAAAGCTTGTAAAGCTTGTAAAGCTTGTTGTCTTTATTACGACGTGTAATTTTTTCTTTGGAAATGTCATTAAAACAGCTTAAACTGCGAATGGTTTCACGTGGCTTTTATTGGTGTGTATAGACAAGCAATGACACAATGACGCATACACATTACACACACACACACACGCACGCGCGCGCGCGCACGCACACACATCACGATTGCACTCGTCGCAACGTTGGGCATCGACGAAGCGCAATTGGCAATCGTACACGCGCGGAAAAGCAAACGATCGCGAACGCGAGCGGCGCGACCCACGATTGGCGTTACACGTCCGCGACAGGTTCACGACGACCGTCTTTGACTACAAAATGAGTACAATTTCGATCGTAGATAGGGAACGAGTTTTCCGTGATCATCGCTGAGAGCTTGTCGTGCACATTCATGACAGGTTCATAATGGTTGTCTTTGATTGCGAAAATAGTACACTTTCGGTCGTAGATGGGGTAGGAGTTTGCCGTGATCACAGCTGAGCGCACGCCGTGCGCCTCCAGCATGAAGGTGACTTCGTCTACGCTCAGCCACCTGTTGTGCACCATGAGAAGACTTGTCAGATCCTCGACGGTGTCAATCGCGTTCACGTCTAGGTACACGCCGACGCCGTCGACGTCTTCATTTCGCATCATGTAGTCGGCGGTTCTGCGGACCAACATTTTGCGAACGCCGTGGTCACACTCGTCTTTGGCTCCAATCGCGCCCAATAGCACGGCCACCGTGTGGAATCCGCAGTAGTTGTCGGACAACACGCTGCCCACTTTCAAGTCGTTCAGCCTGACGTATGCGCCCAACGTGCCCGTGTGATGGCAGTCGACGGTACTCGTCTCCCGGGGCACGCGGACGGGTAACGTGAGCCCTTCGGCCGTCACGTGCCAGCGTAGCAGATGGAGCCGGGAGCCCACAGCTTGCGGTAGTGTTCGTTGACGATGCGATAGTTGCACTCTCCGACGTTCAGCTCCACATTGACTCCAAACAGGCCTCCCGCGATCGCTGCGATGGGTATACATTTGGCTTCGTGGTGGCACGTCGTATTGTACATGGCCTCTATGTCGTTGCACGCTCCGAGTGACGTGACGGCGTCGAGGTTGAAACTTTTCACTGCCAGGTGCACCATCACGGCCAGAGCCGCGGGCGTGGAGGGTTCCGCAGGCGCCGCGGCTGTGGTGGTTGAGCGCTCCGAGTCCGCTTCTGGCGCCGCAGCCGCCGCTGCCGCCGCAACCGCCGCCGCAGCCGCCGCACTTTGAGTCTTTGGGTGCATGAAGAGAACCCACAGAGCCTCTACGAGCGTACGGTGAGAGGTCGGACACGTGCTCACGTCTACCCCGCGCCGGGTCTTCGCGTACACCGTGGAGGCGATGTTTGCCTTGCAAGGAGTTTTCACTGCCAACGCCACCAGTCGTCGCGCGCCGCCTTGCGCCTTGTCGCTGAGCTTCACCGTGGTTAAAAACGCGTGTCGTCTGTCAAAACCCAGCTCGTCTACACTCGCCACCAGGAGCCCCGTGCACACGCGACGACGGTCGGGCGCCGCCGGTCCATCCGGACTTTTGCCGTCGGCCGCCTGATCGCAAAAACCGGGGGAGGGCTTACCCTCGGGTACCCGGATCGCCACGACGGAGGCCGCGATCTCCCCCGACGCTTGCAGGTCTTTCGCGGCGGGGTCGTCTAAAGAGAAAAAAATCTCCTCGGGGTCATTTTGCATGGCGAGGCGTAAGCGATCTTCGAGGCCGGCGCCGTCCCGGTCCTCCTCAAAACCTACGAATATCAGCGAGTCGCACCACGGGTCGAACTCGTCGCCGTCGGGTCCACGCGGGTCCCGGGCGATCAGTCTGGCGCGACGCCACGTCAAAGCGCCCTAGATGCTGCTGTGAAGCCCGTGCGCCAGATTGCCGAGGTACGCGAAGGGAGGTCCGTCGCGTTCGAGGCGCGACTCGTCCCCGTGCTCTTTGGTGAACCACGCGTCTCGGCACTCTACGTTACGAACGTTAGAGCCACGGTGGAGCTCACGAGTCGGTCGGGCGCGCTGTCACCCTCCCTGGCGAAGCAAGGCAGAAGCCCTTTGCTCAAGACTTTGATCGTCAAGTTTCTTTCGGAGTCGCTTATCAGACCGCGATTGGCCAGAGTGTTCACGGGGCCCGCGAGGTGCTTCGTGTAATGCTCGTAGCTGACGTTGACCACGCCCCCGGTGCTCACGGGCACGAAACGTTCCAACGCTTTGGGCGCTACGCGTCGCCACCCTCTCGCCAGCACCTCGACTGCGTACACGGGGCTGGGCGACGCGGGTAGAGCCAGGGCTTTGAACAGCTGATAACACGCCCTGGTGGAGTTGACAAACACGGGCCAAATTCTACCAGAGAACCCGCGCGCGCTAGGCGCCTTCAGCGTGAGATCGTCCAGAGCCTAGGCCGCCACTCTGGGGAAGCACGACACGAGAGCTCGCGCTATCACGTCCACCTCTTGGGCCCTGGCTTCCATGGCGTCGGGGGCCTTGGTCAGACGTTAATGTCGTCCGTCTCCCTCGCAATCGCGTAAGCGGCGGCGGCGGCGGGCTCCCGCCTGGGGGAGAACCTATCGTTTCGCCTAACGACCTCCAGCAGCTCGGCGTCGGGAGACGGGCCGCCGTTGTCGTACCAGTGCTCGAACGTGGCGTCGGTCGGGGTTTCGGACACAACGGGCAGGTGATCGTTGGCAAACATGACAACGAGAGCCTCCACGTCGGAGAGGGCGCCCGTCGCCTTGTACTCCTGGAACCGTATCGAGTGTATCACGGTGGACTCCATCCACGTTTCCAGCAACCGCTTGGCCTCACATCTCTGAGGCCTGCCGATTTGACACAGGAGCCAGCAGAGTTGAATCACGGCTTCGTTTCGCACCAGCCAATCGCGCTGCCGAGACGCCTTCGCGGCGGCGCATTCCACGAGG
Source organism: Forbesichthys agassizii (assembly GCA_026546735.1). Taxonomy (NCBI): domain Eukaryota; kingdom Metazoa; phylum Chordata; class Actinopteri; order Percopsiformes; family Amblyopsidae; genus Forbesichthys; species Forbesichthys agassizii. The sequence continues at coordinate 23,022 of JAODLL010011764.1, read as the reverse complement.
AACGCGCAGGATGCCAGGAGTCGGCTCTTGCATTAGGCACAGGTGACCTCGCCAATGCGAACCTCCAAGCAGCGCACTGCCTGCACGGCGGACCAAGGCGTGTAGCCGCACCATCTCATCTTGTCCAGTATGAGCGTCGCGAGGTCGCAACCGTTACCGCGCGCGTCGGGGTCGTTGGGACACTTGTGCGGATCGTGAGCGAATACCGCGGAGCCGGCCCTGTTCGTCGCGACACACTTCCAATCGTAAAACTCCTGCGCCCATCTGAGCTTCAGCTCGTTGTTCGTCTCCCGGGAACACTTGCGCTTTCTCGAGCCAGTCCGAACAAAGAATTTCGTAAAGCACCGGGGCGAGCATGGCTTCGCAGACAAAGGGTCCGAACAACTCGACGCCTTCGTTCACGTTGTCTTTGTTCGACAGCCACTTGTGCGTCAAAAACAGCAGCCCGTCGTCGGTTTTTTGTTCCAGGACTATCCTGTTCAGTTCTGGCAGACGAGTGCACATCAGACCCGCGAGGCTCAACCTCGACACCGACTGTCTACACGCCGTCTTTTCAGACAGCCACGTGCCATTCGGGGACACGTCCCGCATGTGTATCGCGCCTCGGAGCGATACAACGTTGCCGCGCTTCACGTAACGCAGGGGGGTCTCGGATTCGTCAAACAATTTGCCTTCGGCCCGAGGTGGCGAGGTGACGACGTCAAACGCGTCCACCACATAAGGCACCATGCAGCCGGCCGGCGCTCGACGGAACGACGCGTTGCCTATTGCCTTTTCCTGAACCGGGTAATCGGAACAGTGCAGACACGACGACCCGTCGTCGACCTCGAGTTCCCCCTTGCCGTACAGCAGGTAATCGCAATCCGTGTCCATGGCGCAGAGGCGCGGCACAGTAAAGACACACGACGGCGCGTATCCGCGACGCGAGCGCCGGATTAGATTAGTACCCCTCCCTCCCCCCCACCACCCCATAGCTCGGCAGCCCCAAACCGGAGGCCGCGCCCGACTGGCAAGGAAGGGCGGTCACCACAGCGCGTTATTCTCAGCGTGCCGACGCCGAGTCACCGACTCGTTGAGCTTGGATCGAGTCTGGGTCAACTGCAGCTCTAGAGAGCCCTTGTTCCTCGCCAGCTTTCTCACTTGCGAGACGAGCATAGACCTTTTGTACAGCAGAGTCTTCACGGAGATCTCGCCCACGCCGACGAGGGCCTCCAGCACCGCGAGGTCGCCGCGGAGGTCAAAGTACAGGTCGTTCATGCAGCAGTCCCAGCTCCACTTTTGCGAACCGGCGTCCAGGCGGCCGCGGATTTTCTCTATCGCGGTGTCGACGACGCCTTTGCGTCTGGCGAACGTCGCGGACGACGCCGACGACAGGTCGACGTCTATGCTCTTCAGCGCATGGGCGCAAGCGTCTCCTACGGCCCGGGGTTTGACAGAGCCCAGCATGCCCAGCATGCGAGCCACGTAGGCTTTCGCCTCGGACCAGGGCTTACGCCCGGCCTGTCCCGAGTCAGGTGCACGAACTCCATCACGGTGATGTCCCTCGATACCTTGGCGCACATCTCTCTCCACACTTGTATGTATCGAACGTACAGATTGGTGTAGCGCTGGAGGACCATCCTGAGCGCCTCGCTGTCGGTGTAGCACGCGTTTAGGGCTTCTTGGACCGAAACGATCGCGTCGTCGCACGTCTTGGCCTCGTCGGCGTCGGGCTGCGCTCTGACGGCCTCTCGCGCCTCTCCCCTTGCGGCCAGGCGAACCATCTCGCGCACGAGGTTGTTGCGCCCCAGCGCGGCCTGCACCATGTAGTGGAGACGGTCGTCGCTCGCGTCGACCCTGAGCTCGGGGTACCGCTCGAGGACCATCTTGAAGCCAATCATCAGCTCGAAAACGGTCTTGGTATAGCTGGTCAGCGTCCGTCTGTAGTTCTCAGCCGCGGACTTACAGTGGGAGTCGTAGGCCTCGCATCGCGCGCACCTGTGGCGCTCGGAGCGGGTCAACGGCGGGCCCCCGCGCGCTCCTTCGGCTGCGTTTGCTCTGCCCGACTCTCCGGCGGCCCGCCGTGCGACTCCATCCGACTCTCCGGCGGCCCGCCATGCAACTCTCCCCGACGGAAGGCGTGTCGCCCGGCCGGCGGCGACGGGTTCGTCGCGGTCGCGGCTGCGGTAATATTCATCGCCGCCGTCCGCGTCGGAGTAGGGCATTTACATGCTCTCGTCGCCGTCGCTGCCATTTTCATCAAAACTTATGACTTTTAGCGAACTCTCGGGCATATCATTAAAGGAATACTCTGAACTCATGCTGACGTCGTGGAATTCCCGGTCTCTCGGGCGCTCAGGTTCACGGGGGACGCGCCGATCTTCCTCCGTCGATTCCACGGCGTCTCCTTTAAGACCGTTGTCGTTCGCAAAGGACATCGCCTCATCGTTGATGGCTGCGTCGTATTTTGAGAAGATGTCTCTAACCAACGCGGTCAAAGCGTCCGCGAAGGGTAGAGAATGATCGACGAACGCGCCGCCGTCTCTCTTCCAGAGCGAAAGTCGGCCGTCCATGCCGACCGTCGCCGTGACACGAGCGCGCCCGTTGGCCTCGAGAGATGCAAGACCCCCTTTGCTGTACGCAGCACGCCTCTCGTTGCCACGAGGCTCAACGGGTGTAGCGCGGGATCCCTCGTTCGCATGTTTGATAAGTACATCTTCTACGTGTACGCGTGCCTCAGAGGGAGAAGGCTCCGGCTCACGGACGACGAATGCTCGTGCCTGTTCGGCAATCGCAGCGACGTGTTCGCCCGGTTGGATCCGAAGTGGGCGTCGAGGTTCACAGAGAGGTGTCGGGCCGCGTACCGCGGGGATCTGCGGCGGTGTCTTTCCATGTCTCCGCTGAGGACGCCCGTTAAGGTGCGCAGGGTGCGCACCGAGGAGGGCACGTTCACAACGGCCGACGACAGGGGCCGCGTGGTGCGAATCGAGAATTTCACGGACCCGCGTCCGCCCAGGAAGCTGTCCTCGACGGACAGCGCGTTCGCGGTCTTCCAGGAGACCCTGTCCGTGTTCTCGGACGCGGCTTTTCGCATGCGGCGCGGCGAAGCGCAAGCGTCGCCCGCGCTGGTCGTCTGTCGTCGCTCAGACTCGCACGACGCCTTGGCGGGCTCGTGTTCAAACTGGCAGACGTGTTACACCGTGAAGGAGCGCGACATTCGAGGCCTGACGGTGGGGAAGTCGGGCTGCGTCTACACGACAGACGGCCTATCTCTGTACAGATTGGTCGCCTCGTGGAAGACCGACATCTGTCTGTACTTCGACGAAGGGTGCCGAGTGGAGATCGTCCGCACGCTGTGCGCTCTCGCTATGAGGGGACTGCAAGTTAGGCACGGAGTTCAAAGTTAAATGCGTTCTGCCCGACGGAGGGACGGGCTTGGATCTGAGGGACCTGGACCCTCTAGAGCCGGGCTCCGCGGCGCGAGACATTAGCGACCGCCGGGAGATTGAACTCGCGCCTCTCGCGGACAAACCCTCGAGAGCCCTCGGCTGCGACAGCCGCTCGGAGGGCTGGGCGTCTCTCAGAGACATGACCAGACTTCCGTCAGGGTTTACCATTCTCGCTGAGAACGAGAACGTGGTGGTCTTGAGACACATGTTGAGAGACGCCGTGGTCATCGTGCCCAAGAGGAAGGCTAACTTGACAGATGAGGAGGAGGAGGAAGAGGAGGAGGAGGAAGAGGAAGAGGAAGAGGAAGAGGAGGGATCGCCGAGGACGCCCGAGAACGGTAAAAGGTCGGCTCCGAGCGGCTGCATAACAGAGTGGTTCCCGTGCGGGTACTCTCTGTTTACGGTCAACAGCGGTCTGCCGGGCGTGCCTCCCGCCGTGGTATCTTGCCACCGGGACGGAGACGAGGAAGACGGGCGCCGCTGTTCCGCCGGGCAGGCGCCGACGCTGCCCGTCCTGAGGAGCTCCGGCGAGTATGAAAAGATCCTGCCGAGCGGGTTCAGGTCACGCGGTCACCTCTTCAATCAATCGGTGTGCCTGCTGCCGGGCACCATGGACATCGTCGCCCTGCGCTCGTTACGTTTCGCGGTGTGCATCGCTATCATGTACGCGTTCAGCGTCTTTAGGCGGCTCAGCGCCAGCGCCAGCAGCCCCTTGCAGCTTTCGTTCGCAGCCCTGAGCCTGAGAGAGGCCCGGCGTCTGCTGTTGTCGTACATGTGTCTGAAGGAACACTTTGTCGCCTCGGACGAGGTTGCTTCAGGTGGACGGTGAAATCCCATTCGATTTTACCAGAACTCAGAAAGGTCGTTGCCGCCAACCCGAGAGTGCACTCGGGCCTCGTGCGTTTGGAGCTTTCGGGCGCAGAGGAGGTGATAATGCGCGAGGAGCTGGAAGGTGAGATATTGCTAATCCGACACGCTTTACCCGGCGAGGAGCCTGAGACGGACTCCGGCGAGGGAGAGGCTGGCGACGGCGAAGACGACGGCGACGACGACGGCGGCATCGACGACGACGACAAGCGGGATGAACGCAAAGACATCGTGGAGGACGAAACGGAGTACGCCGGCGAGGAAGAAATTACGAAATGCAGCTTGGCCAATTCCGACGCGTACGACGCGGACTACGAAGAGCGATTCGTAGCGGCGATCGCGCCCAGGGTCGTCTGCGCCGCCCCGAGAATCAGACCAAGGTCGGGACACGTGGTCCTGTTTGGCCGCGGTCTTGGCCGCGGACGAGGTTGCGATTCGAGTTTCAAGTGGATGACGATCGGGATGCGGACGCTGGGGCTGGTCAACTTGAAAATATTGAGAGCTTGCGGCGTGTTTTACTTCAAGCACGGACGCGGCAGAGCCGTGCTGAAGATCCCGAACACGAGCGGCGTTCTACCCGAACCCCGCTGGTCAGCGGAACCCACGTTGCTTACGGACGACTTGTTCGTCATCGCGGCGGACAAAAGACCCGACGCGGCGCCCGCGCCGACACTCGATTGCGGCGAATGCTTCTTTCAACTGAATTACTCCCCCGAGACCGAAGCGAAGACGCAAATGCGTTTGGGAGCCGTCGCCGAGGGGATCGGGGTTGCGGAGATGTCAAGGATGGAGCAGGCCGTGCGAAGCAAGTACGCGAGAGGCTACGAGGAGCGGAAGCTCCTCCGTCTGTTCTAGACCTGTCGCAGGAAGACGCGGCAGTGCGCGTTCAACGCGGCGCTCGACGTCCCCGCGTCGGGAGACGCTGCCGGCCGCGAGGAGCCTCTGCGCACGAGTTCCTGGCTCGGGTGGCAAAGGCAAAAGTCGACCGCGCCCTCCGCATTAGGAGACGGCGAGTTCTTTCCCGCCGTCGAGATAGCGAGAGAAACCGATTTGGAGGAGAGCGAAGAGGACGCGCTCTCCTACCCCCTGGCGGAATACAATCTCAACCTCACGATCAAATCCCGCCCGAATCGCTGCTCCGCGGTCAGGGCGGACAGGCCCCGGGGCGAATGCGGCTCCGTGTACGAGGCGTGCTTAGACGAGGCCGTGCTACTGGGACACTGCGCGAGGGTGTCCGTCACGCGGGGCGCCAAGAAGAACTTTGACGTGAGCGCGTGTCTCACCTGGTTCTACAGATCCGTCCACCCCTGCGTGCCGGACATGAACGTCGGAGACATGATGCTCGACTACGAGTTCGTCCTGCACGGCAGGGGCGAGCTGTCACCCAACTACGCGCTCCTGAGCCATTTGGCGGAAAGCTGCAGAGTCAACTGCTTCCCCGCGCACAAGTTGATCACGCTCAGTAGACACAGAGGCGCGTCCGTGTGGACGCGGGGCACGGACGCGTTCCGCTCTCAGAGGCTGAGGACCAACACGATCGGGGCCTTCTTGTGCGCTTAGGACCACGGGCTCGCGCCTCTGTTGTCGAAGTGTTGCATCCCGAGGCCCGTGCGACCCGCCGAACTGCGGGAAGGTTGCGAGCTGCTGCCTCGCAGAGACGAAGAGGGGCTCCTCCTGCGAGCCTACTCCAGGACGCTCGGTCCCGTGTTCGAGTTCGAGAAGGTCGCGCGCTTTCCGAGCAAGGTCAGGACCAGTCTCGGGGACTGGACGTTCATGCGGCTCGCGAGCAGGTCCCGCGGCGTCAACCGTTACCCGGGCACCGCGGTGGTGGACGGTTACACCATAGCGTTCGCGTCCGAGTCCCCGTTGTTCTACCTGAGGAACAGGGGGCCCCTGGTGCAGAAGCTGGAGTCGGCGGCGGTGGTCGTAGAAAGCGGCTCGCTGTACAGAACGGCCGTGCTGAAGACGGAGGATCCCGAGTGGCCCGACCCTGAGCCGATAGAAGCGCGGGAACGCATCAAGTGTAAACCCAAGAGCGTCGTGCTCGACAAGATGTTCATGCGCAGCGGAGGCCGGGATCCCTTAGAGTGGGGTTTCGAGGTAAACGCGAGGTCTTGGAAGGACCGGATAGGCGCCCGGTGGACGTTCAAAAAGGCCCCCTGCGAGGCGTTTCGGGATCAGGAGTGGGAGCTGGAATGCCCCCTCTCTGAGAGCCTGACGGCGATGGGGGGCCGGCGGGCCGACGGAGCTACCGTAAAGTGGCTCTGCGCCGCTCCCCCCGCCCGTTTTTCGTCCGGGCCGGAGAGTTCTCCGGGCACGCGTGTGGAGATCGACGCTAGGACGGCTCAAATCCGAAAACCCCGCCGCGTGGCGAGGCTTTGACGCCCTGTGTTCCCGCGTGCTGACGTGCCCCGCCGAAAAGGTGTGGACCAGAGGCAATTGTAAGGTGGTGAACAAAGGACTGAACGCGTTCGAACGCGAGGCTTCGGCGCCGATCGCCAACCTGATCGCGATAGTCGAGCCAGGAGAGTGGTACGTGTCTCCCTGTCGCCGTGACAACGCCGACGACGACGCCGCCGCCGCCAAGCGGGCCGATCCGGTCGACGAGAGCCGTCTCATTTTCCACAAGGAGGCTGGCTCCGCTTCGGAGTTCGTCGCGGCCCTAGCGCGCAGCATGCTCTCGGGAGAGGCGCACGAGGATCTGGAGATACGATGCCAAAGGCGCGGGGTGTACAGTTACTTGCAGCGCGCGCTGGCCTGGTTCGCGGGCGCCGCGGGCCCTTTCAGATCGCGGACGGTGACCGTCTTTACGCCAGAGGCGGACTCCGCGACGGAAGGATGGACTCACGCGCTACCCCCGGGTTTAGACGTCCTGCACACGAGTAGCACGGGGTACCTCGTGTCTTGCAAAGAGCCTTGCGGCGACAGGGAGGATGTGGCCGCTGTGCTCGCCGCGTCCAAAGGGGTCATTCGCGTCAACTCCGCGGGCAACCTGGTGTTTCATTCTAACCCAGGGACCTTGAAAGTGGCCGCGATGCGAGGCGAGCCTGGGGTGCACGCTTTCGTCAAGACTCTCGCGGACAGCGCGAGAGGCTCGGAGAGCGACTGCGCGGAGGTGCACGTTCGTTGCGCCCGTTCGCTGAGCGCGTTCTGTAAGCTGCACCGCCTGCCGAGGGGCATTCGAGGCCCCGAAACATGGAGGAGAGCCTTGCCGTGGTCAAAGAGGGACCCGGGTATCTTTTGCTCAAAGGTGGCCGAGCTAAAGTACAGGTGGAAGTCGGGGAGGGGGATGGATTTCACGGAGGCTTCTCTCGCCCAAGACTGCGGGGGACGCTTTTGGCACGACGCGCAGCTGCAAGACCGGAAGAGGTGCTCTGATGGCAAACTGATACCCAGGAGCGAGAGGTTTTGGCACCTCGTTGACCACAGGGAGTCCTTGGCTAGAATGCGGGAGAACGCGGGATGCGTCGCGAGCGCCGATAAAAATGAACCCGAGTTGTCCGACGGCGACGGACAATCCGCCGACGGGGAGGTTGACGATGAAAGCGAAATGAAAAGCGGTGACGATCGGGAAGACGGCGGATCTGAGGTGGGTGTAGGTGAACGAGAAAGCGAAGAAGAAGAAGAAGAAGAAGAAGAAGAAAAAGAAGAAGAAGAAGAAAAAGACGACGACGACGACGACGATAAGGGCACCCCCGAACCCTTAATGCTGAACTGCGAGTGGCGCGAGAGGGGGGTCTCTAGTTTCATGTTGCTAAATTCTTGTCTCGAGATTGAATTCGTCCCCACTCTCCCTCGGAACGAAGGACACGTGTTCTTTGAACCCGTCCACAATGAGGACCACAGGACCAGGGCGAGATTGGACGCTCGCGACGGCAGGCTCGTCAAGTACTACAGACCTCACGAGTTCTCCTCCCTTATGTACGACGTGTGCACCGTGCTGGTGTACGGGTGCGGACTGAGGCCGGCGTTTGCGCACGGCTCGACGGACCGCGCGGCGGACGGGATTCTTTCCCTGGCCATTGGAACGCTCGCCCTGGCCGACAGACTCTGCCCCGACGCGAGTCCCGGCCACCCGAAGATTGCGATTGTGGTGCGCGAGGGGCGAGAGGCGACGCTAAAACTTGCCCGCGAGATCGGGGGCTGCGTCGTCGCGACCACTGGCCGCAGGAGAAGAGCGGGCGCCCTGGCGTACGCGTTCAGAGAGTTACCGCGCAACCTAGAGAGAGAGGCCTGCTCGCGTTGGACCGGCGGCGACGACGAGCTCGCGGCGCGCTACCGCTACTGCCACTACGCCTTGCCCGCAAAGTTTGTTGGCAACGCCGGCGTGTCTGCGTTTGCACAACTAACGACCCTTTGGCCTTTTGTGTGCGAGAGAAGCGACGTGAAACACCCAGCGTGCTCTGGAGACCCCAGATGGATAGGACTCATGGTGTGTCTGGCGGAGTGGGAGGGCCAGCGACGGCTCGCTGACGCAGTGGCCCCGGACGCGCTAGAGGCTCTGAGATTGACCGGCGTTGCGAAGGCCAGAGATCGACAATGAGGGCGATCGACCTGTACGATTCGGCGTGCAGAGCGAGGTTGCTCGGCGAGACGGACGCGCAGCTGCGGGAATTTGCGCATGCGTTCGAAGAGCCCAAGAGATCGTCCTCGACGCCTGAAGACCCCTGTGGCGCACGGGTAAACGAATACACCGTGTGGCTCACTGCCCGAGGCGTGGAGAGGGGAGACGCCATAGTCAGAAACCCGAGTCAGCCGCTGACGCTGTCCGAAGCCGTCGGCGTGTACGCGAAGCTGAGCCGAGATGTCATCACGTGCTCTCGCGAAGAGTCCCTGAACACCTTGGATTCGCTGCAGGACTTTTTTTCCCTCATGCTCTGATACCCCGTGGTGCCGCAGCTGGCGATGGACACGAAGGAGTGTCCCGAGTGTTACTTTGAAGCGGAAATCACGGTCGACACGTGGGAAGAAGTCAGGATAAAGATTTCGTGCTACCACTTCACACTCAGGCACGAGCGGTTTGGGTTCGGACAGAGAGACGCGCCGGCGGACGCGGAGGACTCGTCCGATTGCCGCATCGACGACAACGGTGAAATGGTGCGAGCCGGACCGTGCGGTAGCGTGTTCGTGGCCGACGCGAACAAGGACGATCGCGGAGCGGGCGAAATCCCGAGGCCCGTCAAGTTCCTCGAGCAATTGGAGTCGCTCAAGAGACGGGACGAGATAACCAAGCAGAAGACGCTGGGTAAAGAGATATTCCACCAGCTCAGATCGCACACCCGCACGCTGGAGGAGCTAGAGGCGCCCAGGTATCTGAGCGCCTACCCTTTGCGTTGCCTCTACCAATTTTACGGCTCGCTGAACAGGAGCCGCGAGAGAGCCCGGTTCCTGTCGGAGCGGTATCCCGAGGCAGAGGGGGACGGGCGCCGGGCTCAACTGAACGTCAACGAGTTGAGACTGAACCTGAGGTCCACGGCCTCCACGGGCACCAACAGCTCTCGTACATGTGCATGGCGATGATAGGCCCTGTCCGTAGATACGAGCCGAGGTACAGCTTTACGGCCGAGAGGGTGGTGCTATTCAAACACTTGATAGCGTCGGGCTTTCCTATAGAGACCGCCTCGAGTCTGGTGAAGAACATAACCGCGTAAAAGAGAGTCTCTATGATCGCCTTGCAGCTGGACAAGAAGGTCGAGCTACAGTTGAAGAAAACCGTTCAGCCTACCGCATATAACATGAAGGTAGCTTCCCTCATATGGGTATTCTCACACCTCACCGCCTAATGTACGCTCCGACAGCTGAGTCATGGCTACGTGCGAATGGGAGACTTGCCCGAGGACATGGCCTGCGACGGCATCTATGTGTTTGACCAAGACCATGTCGGCTTCCGATTGTCCCGACGGTCCGGGCTTTCGGATGCAACCGATGCCGCGGCTACAGGAGCAGCGACCTCTGCCCACGTGCCCTTCTCACAACTGTTGGAACTGCTTGCATTGCGGGATAGCGTTCAGGAGAGACTTTGCCAAGAGGGTCGCCAGAGCCGACCCTGAGCACTCTTACGACGCGTTGGTGCAGTATGGTAATGCTCCCATAACCAGCATAGTCAACATGCAGTGGAAACGCGCGGCTCTGGAAAAACACAACGCGGAGCGCGCAAAATGTTCTGCTTCCAATTTTGAAAAACTACTAAGCGAGTATGTGGAAAAGAGGCAGAGTCGGCACATGGCGCGCTCTAAGCAGCAGCAGCAGCAGCAGCAGCAGCAGCAGCAGCGCGAGTTTAAGGGTGCAATCAAGTGGAAAAGGCCTGTCTGCATGCAAAAGAAGAACAACGAATCTGAGAGATCACCGAGGCGAGGACGATGACGACCCCTAGGATTACCTGTGCCACTTTGATCGTATTTGCTTTGTGCACACGCGCGCGTCTAAATAAAGCTCGTTGAACGACAACAAATCCACGAATCGGGCCCTCCTCTTAACATTTGTGTTCTGTGAGTGTCTGAATGTGACTGAATCAAGCAATAAAAGGGAGAGAGAGAGAGAGAGAGAGAGAGAGAGATTTTGTCATGGGAGTGATACATTTTATTATAAAGTCACACAAATGTCACACAGACACCACCATATATAGCACATGAAGGTAAAACAAGCCATATAAACGTGAGACTACTACGGGCAATGTTCTGATCATAGCCAGGTGGATGTGATCTCAGACGCGTCTGGTCCCTCTGGTTCTCCTTACTCCTCAGACCGTGACTGCAGCACCGCGAGTGTACAGCTTGGCGAGGCGCAGAACCTTTTCCGCAGCGTCACTCTTTGCACGTCTCTTGGAGGTCCCGCAACCTGACGTGTCAGAGGGTAGACGCGACATTACTTGTCTTAAGTGTCACCGCGGCTGACGTTCTCATCTTGTACGACGAGACACAATGCTTACCTTTTACACGTATGTCAACTTCACCGTCGTACTTCTGCAAGGTCACATTGACACCACAACGGAAGACGTACAGGCGAGTTGGAAGTTGTTCCTGCTCAGTGTACGACGGTAGAGGCCATTTGTTCTTCTGACACAGTTCCTAAGACGCAAGGCACGCAGACTGTCAAGCCTTTGTGGGTTACACGTTTCTTTCTTTCTTTGTTTTTGATAACATAGGACAGTGTATGACCTACTTACCTGTAGTTCCCCAATTAAGTTCTCACCGCCATTCTCAGCCAGGGTTAGGCTCTGCGACTCACTTGCGGGAATTTCACTCTTTGGCGGTTTGTCAACCTGGTTTATGAGCGTTATCAACGTTTGCGCAGCCTGGGATTTGGCCGCTTTGCTCGTGCTGCCTGTACCCCAAGATTCACGGTTGTCACCATCAAGGATTTTGATGTTGGCATGGTACATCTGCAGAGGTTCCCCGGTGTGAAATACGCTGTAACGGAGCTTACATTTGGTGGCATCGGCATACGCTTTCAACATGGCGAACCAGTTGTCACCTGTATCATTATCCATATCAGTAGCCATGGTTGAGTGTGAAAGAAGTGAAGCGAATTTATTCCCTCCTTGTTAAATACAGCCCGTCGTTACACAGGTTACACGGAAGGGATTGTAATTGGATAAACCGTGCTAGGTCGAACGTTTGAGAAGAATCGGTTGGACGTTTGCACTTTCTCTATAGAGATGACATGACATTTTTCAGGTCTCTTTCTCTCCTTAAAGAGTCAGATGAGATCAAATTGAAGAAGTCTTTGGACGTCATAATACACGCCACGTTTGGGAGGACGACCGGCACTGCACACACTGCACACTCCATTTGCACCACCGGAGACAGAATCCGCCCAAAATCCTCGTAAGACTTTACGTTACATTGCAAGAACGTCTGTGTTATTTATATTTTTCTCAGATACTGTATCTATATGTATAGTTTTTATTTATATAAAAACATTGCAAACATTTTACATTGCAATATTTAGTCACTTCCCAGCTCTTGGTGGTAATGTATCGTTCTCCACAAAGCTCTTTATTGTACTACGCTTCTGAATATTACGGAATCAAGCAAAGAGAGAGAGAGAGAGAGAGAGAGAGAGAGAGAGACGGGCATGGGAATTTTATCATTTATCATCAGTCACACAGAATAATACACGCCGCATATGGAGGGTCCTCCTCACTCTTCAGACTGTGTCTGCGGGCACCGCTTCAGCACTGGGAGTGTACAGCTTGGCAAGGTGCAGAGCCTTTGCCGCTGCGTCATTCTTTGCATGTCTCTTGGAGGATCCATAACCTGAAGTGTGAAGGGGGTAGAGACATTAAGTGTCTTTTGGTCACCGTGGCTGACGTTCTCATCTTGTACGATGAGACACGATGCTTACCTTTCACACATATGGCAACTTCAGTCTCGCACTTCTGCGAGATCATGTTGACACTACAAAGGTAGACGAGGCGACTTGGATTTTGGTTCTGTCCAGTGTACGACGGTAGAGGCCATTTGTTATTCTTACACAATTCCTAAGAGATATGTAAAAAAAAGTTACATTATATATATCGAATATATATATATATATATATAAAACAGGACATATATTTAGATCGTAAATAAGTGAACTCACCTGTAGAAGAAATTCCTAGTCGCTGTCTGCGACTCACTTGTCGGACTGTCACTCTTTGGGGGTTGAGGTGTGGGGGTTGAGGGTTCACCAACCTGCTTTATGAGCTCTATTAACATTTTCGCAGCCTGAGCTTTGGCTGCGGCCCTCGTGAAACCTGAACCTGAAGCTTCAAGTCCATCAACACCAAAGATTTTGATTTTTGCATGGTATGCATTTTCCCAAGTATGGGGGTCGCTGACAGCAAAAGAATAGTGTCTCAAGTTTGTCAGTTCTGCATTTGTAGCCATGGTTAAGTATATAATAGAACTGAAGCAGAATTGAGCCTGTTAAATACAGCCTCTCAAGGGATTGGATAAGTTGCACCAGGTCAGATGTTTGAAAGGGATTGGTTGGATCTTTGCACACACAGACCCACGTGCATGTACAGAGAGGGAGACCCACACACAGAGAGAGATGCATGCACGCACAGAGAGAGAGAGAGACACATGTGTGTGCACAGAGAGAGATGCACATACACACGCACAGAGAGGGAGACACATGTGTGTGCACAGAGAGGGGGAGATAGAGAGGTGCACCGGGGAGACTGGGGCTTGAACCCGCGACCTTCTTTCTAAACAGCTGTGCTGCTCGCCGCTGAGCCGCCGGCCCGCCCGACATTTGTGATTAGTGAAGTTCCCCTTCTGGGCCATCTGGACTTTTGGGTAAGGCGTGTTTGGTGTAGGTAGATCTTAGAAACCATTTTTTTTTTTTGAAAAACATTTGATTATACACAAAGGTTTTTAAAAACAATCCACATCAATGCACATTGTGTATTTATGTATTTATTTATTTATTTAATAATGTATTTATTGGTCCACACAGTGTAACACAAGCCCAGTAGTGTCAATAGTGTCGACTTCATGCGTGGGGTTAGGGGAAACATAAAAATCGGGCCTTCGACACGAGCCGTCAGGTAAATGCACAAAGTCTTGCAGGGGTCCCCGAAAACTCGCTTTGAATGGTAGAGTCGCAAGGTTGTACACGTACGAACCGTCAATGTTAACAGATAGCAGGTAGTACGATCTCACGTTGTCACGTTTGCATACTATCAGAGTATACAAGCGGACGTCCTTGTGTTCATTTCCGTACAACTCGTGTCCCCCGCCCGGAGTCCAAGATAGGAAAAGGTTACATTGGAGCGTCTCGGAGATCCGTTTCATCTGTGCGCAATGGCAGGCGCTTTGTGCGATTTCAGAGCAGGCCTCGAGTTCGTCATCGCCGGCTTGTAACACGCCCAAAAGATTGCGGACGGGCGTCTCGCATCCTAAGTTGACGACCTTGACATCCCCGTGCGCGAGAAGGCTTTCGGCGATGAACGAGGGGATCGATGTCCTGACAACGGTGTCGTTTACACAAAGGTGTGTAACTTGTGAACCCTACTGTGATCACCGACGCGTTGCCGGACCGAAGCGACCCGCGCGTCCGGTTGCATTATCCCTTGACGGGCTCGCTGTCCGCGCCGCCGTGTTTCTTCGGGCTCGCGCTCTTGCCTCTTGAGGACAGGGCGGTCCGCCGTGCTGCTCTCGGCAAGGGCTCGTTTTGTGGGAGTTTTGAAAGCTCTTTTTCTCGTGTGGATAGCGCCGTTCACCTCCATGGGTACAGACTCTGAGGGCAGACTCTGTACGACGTCGTGTATTTTCCTCTCATACTCCGATATGAACACGCCGGGCGCGCGGGCCGGAATGTCCATCTCGCGTCGCTCGTCGTGTCCGGCGTCGTCGTCCTCGTTCCCAGTGAGCCGAACGCACGTTCGTTCAAGCGCTCGCCTGATCCTTTCGACCGAGGCGTCCGTCTGCAGGCTGATGTCACCCCGCACGGTTTCGATGTCAAACTTGTAATTGGCATCAACGCCCAACAACTGCTGTAACGCACGCAATCTCCCCTCAGACGTGAGCAATTCCGCGTTCGTAATGTGCAGCGTGTTTATTTCCTCAGAGAGCGCTTTTACGGTGCGACTGAGCTCTTCGCCGACGCCTCTCTGCTCAGACAGACTGTCACGCGTCGCGCTAGTTTCACGTCGAGCCTCGTCGATCTCTCGAGCGAGTCTTCCCCGGGCGCGTTGCAGATCACTCTTTAGCGCTGACGCATCTCTTGTCAGGTTCCCGTTACATTCTGTCAGGGTGACGATCTGCCGTTGAAGGTCACCCCGTGTCCGCAAGTGTTCGTTTTGCATCCTCCCAATTGTGGAGTCTTTCTCGTCTAGCCGCTCGCGCAAATAGTCGTTTCTCACACACCAGCCGGACCTCTCGTTATCGTGCGCAATGGTGACTCTGCGCATGGTCGCCGTCAGGTCGTCGTGCGCCGCTCGAGTCTTGCTAAGCGTCTCTTGCAGTTCACCGTAGCGATCGCTAAGCTCGCGGTACTCCCGCCGGGCGCCTTCGTGACATGCGGCGGAGTCCGACGACGTCGCCTGTCGTTCGTCGATGTCCCGATCGCGCTCGAGCTCGGCCGCGTTTTCCCCGGCGTCGACGCGCTCGCTTTGCAATCGGGCGATTTCTCGCCTGGCGGATGTCAGCGCGTCCTGCTTTCGCGCGCACTCGTCTCTCGCGCTGAGAAGCCGTTTGCTCTGGTTTTGTATCACAGGGACGAGAGCGCGTCCGACCTCCCGCGCGAAGCCCCACCGCGCCTTTAGGGACTCCTCGATGTGGAGCGCCGACGACGCGCGGGTCGTGTCGTGCGACGACATCCGCGTCATTTTCTGGACGGCGTTCAGCAGGGTGCCGAAAGCGGCGTCGTTTGTATCCTCGAGCAGGCGCAGCAGATCCTCCGGACGGGTTTTCAATTCGAGGTTCGCGGCTTCCTTTAGAATGCCCTCGATGCACTGCAGCGTGCGGTCCGCCGGTTCGACGTGTCGCGCGCTTTGTATAAAACTACACCGTCCAAATGTGTCTCGTAGACCCTTCCCCAGTCTACAGATGACGAGATCGTAACAGCCGCACAGTTCCATCGCCAGCTCGAACCCTATGACGTCCCGAGCCGTCGTGTTCTCAAACGATCGAAACCACTTAGCCAGGTCTTCGAAATTATTCTCCAGCGCCTCGACCGCCACGAGAGTTTCGTCCACGGAGCCGGGCGCGGGATCCCCCGCGTCCTGGCCCGTGGAGACGGCGCGCTCGGCGCTAGAAGTTGAGGATTCCGCCTCGATGGCCAAAGGGAAGAGCTTTGATATGATATCGAAGAACGTGGCACGAAAATCTCCTCCAATGTCCGATCGAAGTGGAAGGTTTGCCGCGTTCGTCTCCCCCGTGTTGTGCTCCCGAGAGGTACAGCTCCAAGAACCTGCGTTTGCGGACCGTTTGTTCAGCCGCGTCGCACCAGAGTCTCTCGCGTTGTCTCCGTCGACAGTCCTTCTGCCACGACCACCAGCCCGGGTCCGGGTCCCCCTTGGCCTCTCGCCGCCTAGTCTTTTTTTGCGTCTTCTTGGTCTTCGCCTCCTCCCGCGTCAACCGCTTCTCCTCCTCCTCCTCCTCCTCCTCCTGGTCCTGGTCCTTCATCTTTTTCTTGACCCCAGTAGCAGCAACCCCTCGACCCGTCCTCCCACCACAAGGCAATCTGGGTCGTTCTCGCTCTTTCGCACGGGGAGAGGAATCGCGAGCCGGGTCGCTCGGGGACGTTTTCGTCTCTTTGTCTTCGATCGACTTTGCGTCTCGCTCCGCGCTCGTCTTATCGCTCTCCCCCTTTGCCCCTTTCACGTTCCCATTTTTCCTCACGGCTCGCGCGGTAGACCCTGCGATGGTTAAGGCAATATCTGTGTTCCCATTCCGCTCGACCTTCTTTCGCCGAGCCCGCCGCTATCCATTCATGGCCGGCGCGCCGGCGGACCGTGGCACACAGAGTGGTACAGATGCCGCCCAGAAGCAACTTGTCTATCTGCAACACGGCTGCGACTCTCTTGGGCTCGGGCTCGCACACCGTGGGCGACTCTCGATAGGCGTACCCGCAGCGTTGACACAACTCATCCGTCTCTCGAGGTTCACTCAATAGTGGCGCGTCGTCAATTCTCAACGCCGTCGAGAGTTTGTCTAGCTCGCACGACCAACGGTCTAGCGCTCCGTAACACAGGGCCGTGAGTATAACTGCCCAGTAGGAAGCCTTTATAACGTCTGCGGTAGAAGTTCCCCCGGAACACCTGGTCACCTCTAAGCCCGTGTACGTAAGCCTCGTGCGTAGCCACCTAACCGAAGACGGGGCCGGTGACAGGTCGGCGTGGTGGTTAACAGTCGGGCGCGAGACTGCCCGTAGGTCGGCGTCCATCTCCCACAATACACACGTCCCCCAGACCGCGTGCCGCGGGTTCGACGCGGTGGAACTCTCCGGGTCGTCGCGACGCCTCAACCGCTCCAGGGTTAGCCTGCTCTGCTCGTGTAAGACCTTGAACGCGAGCGGAGCGCCGAGTATGGACAGCGTCTAGCTTACCAATTCTGCGGCAAGAGCGTCGTCCTCTTCCACGGAGTCCGCGTCGTACAGCGCGGTAAACGCAAAGGTGTTGCGAACGTGATTGTTCACGGCGGTGTATATCTTCCAGACGACCTCCTCGGGTTGGTACCCGTAAACCGTGTCCCCCGCAAAAGGGTAAGAGGTCTGGTGGCGCGCCGTCGTGTCGGCGGGCGTGATCATTTTCACCCAGGTTAAGGGCGCTCTGGCTAGAACGCTGACCCTTTTCACCTTGTGGCCCTTGGTCTCAGTGCACGTGCCGGAAAAGTGTTTGGCCGTGACGAGGCCGTAGCCGTCTCCGCCGTGCGCGTGCACAGCCCGGAGGACGATATAATGCGTACCGCGGAGCGCGGCGGACTCGGATATGCAAAAAAACTCATCGAGCCCGGGCTCCGTCAGGGTTACGGACGTCGGTATGCGTTTCTCTATATCAAACATTTGCACCCAGGTGTACTCTACGCGACTCAAAGCGGCCGCGTCGTCGAACCTTACGGTCATGTGCCGCGTAAAGCTTCAGTCGCCTCTCTGACAAGGCTCTTCCATGGTCGTCCCGCTCTGCTCCGAAAGGCAAAGCGAGCGAGCGAGCTCGTTGGGCAGAAAGGGACAGGAGACGGACGTTTGCGTTTGATTAAATATGTTTTATTTTTATTACGCACGCATGCACATCGTGTATACAGTGGAACAACAAACACCGACTGTGAAACGGAAACGTCGAAAATTAAACAGGCGAACACGGTCACTCGTCGTCGACGATGGCTTTGTGGCTCTTGACAAATTCCTCATCTTCCAATACACCCCGGCGCCTCTTCCCGTCTCCTCCTTGAGTCGCGGCGCACCGTTCGTCCGGGTTCTCCGCGCGTTCGCAGTCCTCGTCGGAACAATCTTCGCCGTCGTAACATTCCACGTCCTCCTCCATTTCGAGGCGGCTGCTGCGAGTGGTGTTGCACCTGAAAGCCTCCCGGTACTCGCGCACGCGGTCGGCGTCTTCGAGTTCCGCGACACTCTCGGCCGCCTCGATTGCGCCGTAGTACGACGCGGAGTCCGCGTCCGCTGGCTCTACGAGAGGCCGGGTCCGCTGTGTTGTCACGCGGCGCGAGGCGGACGAGGTCTCGACTCCGCCTTTGCTCGCGGAATCCAATCCGGCGTCTCCGACGGCGGCGTCAGAGGCCTCGCGGAGACGTGCACGCTACACAGCGCGAGTGGAGCGTTTCCACGTCAACTAGTACTTCGGAAAAAATGAGGCGCTTGCATGTCACGCAGCAGGTGTACATCTGCTTCATGTCGGTGTACGTGCAAGTGTTGACAGCCCCGGTGGCGAGCGGCACGTGCATCACGGGCGCGGCGCAGCACGACGAGCCGAATTTCATCTGCTCAAAGTCAAATTCCACGTCGATGTTTCTGGGGTTGCCTTTCACCTCGGACGAGTGGAAGGTTTGATTCTTCAGACACCTCGAGCACCTCAGGTCGCCCTCCTCGCGAGGAGGCTGGGCCCCGGGTTGTCCGGGCACGAGGAGTATCCGCTTGTGATTGTGGTTCACCCAGTTGATGTGGCAGTTGAGCACGGCGTAGAGCAACATCTGACACTCGGGCTTCAGTTCCCTCAGCTTCTGAAAACGCTCGCCGTGTATGATGTCGACGACTTGGCGCAGCTCGGGTAGACACGCCGCGGCCATCTCCAGCGGCTGAGCGGCGGTGTACGCCGCGGCTAGCTGGTAGTAACAACTGAGGCCCCATTCGGAATTAAGTGTCAACATAGGACGGCCGACCGTTTTTACCGCGTGGAAGGCTCTTATGAGCTTCGCGTTGTACGTCTTCCTCCGTGCCGAAAAACTTACTCTCGACCACCTTACGGAATCGCTCTCGTCGCGTCCGGAGCGCGCCGCGGACCGCAAGCGGCGTTTCTCCTCATCCCCGCGGGCCTCCTTCTTCTCGAACGTCCCCTTGTCGCATTTGCTCTCGCGCCCCATCGAAGCCCCGCAATGTTTACGTTGGCGTTTCTCGCAGAGGTCTTTGGCGCCCGGCACGCTTGGCCGCCTTGCCGCCGCGACGCCGCTCCGAGGCCGCGTCTGCGCAGACGCGGCTTCGCGTGGGTCGACGGACGGATCGCGGGCGTCGGAAAGGGCGTAAAACACGTCTGGTCGATTCGGCCGAGGATGAGCTGCTGCGCTGCGGTCGGACACAGTGGGTACGGTTGGCCGTTGGCGCTCCGGTCGGACATTTAGTCCCTTTGCAAGGAACGCGAACGCCTCGGCCCTGATTGCGCACAACTTCTCCGTTGCAGCGTCCTCATTTAGAGCCAGAGCCTCCTTTTGGAACCTATAAAAGTCAGCCAGGAGAGCCAGTCTCACTAAAACTTCGCGTCCCCGCATCTGAGCCAACTCGTCCCGATTTGGCAGCGCCGCGGCACTCGAGCCTTGCGATTCAACAACCAGGGCCGAGGACAGCTTGTCCCACAGCTCCAAACAGAATTCGTAAGCGTCGCCGCATTCTGAAACCCTCGCCTTTGTCTTTGACGTCAACATCTTCACTAATTTTGTCTGCATCCGGGGCGCGGACCTCTGCGCGCCGGCTCTCGGTGCGGCATGGCAAACTGCATTAAGACACTCCAAGTAAGCCTGCAACAGAATGGCTTTTGCATAGCGACGGGACCACACGACTCCGGCATCCTCTACCCCTGCGCCGCCAACCCGTTCGCGCCGGTGCTGCTCAAGTCTCCCGTGGCGTTGCATCTCCATTGTCCGGAACTCATCCCCGACGAGGTCCTGAAAGTGCACGCGGAGCACCTGGGTAACTTCTTGGCATTGCAGAGCGTGCCTCGGATAAACGGAGAGCTCGAGCAGAGGCTGTTCCTGGGCCTGTGCAAAATGTTCTCTCGGCAGAAGGTCCTTTCGCTGTACGAGACGACCCTGACTGACGAGGCGCTGCGTCGCGACGTCCTTGATGTGACCTCTAAAGACGAGGGCGGGGACGACTCCTTCCCGAGCGTCTTTGTCAACTTCCACAAAAACAAAGCGGGTCAGCACGTGTCTTTACTGCGCAAGCTGCTGGAGCTTTTCGACGCGGACGAACTCCGCGACGGTGACATCGCGTACGAACGCGGAGAGGAGCCTCAGCACATGCTGTTCCTTTACCTGATCCAACTGCTGGCTATATTTGTGAGCAGCTGCATCAAGGAGAAGGACCTCGCCACCATCATGAGCGTCGCGTCGGCCGCCTTCCTGGAGGCCATTTTCTGTGACCTTTTGTGCGCCGCCACTCTGGTGAAGCCCATGTTCATTCCCTACTACGGCCAGCAAGCGGGTAAGAAGCCCAGAAAGGTCGAGACCAGGTGCGCGGCCGAGCAGGAGAACCCCGAGGCGAGACTCAAGCATTACAGGCTGTTCACGGGGTACGAACTGGACGCGAAGGGGTCCGACGTGTCCAGCGGGGTGGATGCGAACCTCCGCTGGACCGATCACAGCGTACTGCAATGTACGCTGGGGTGCAAGATCGTGGAACGCGAGAGCAAAAAGCTGTGGTTCGTGGCTCCCCAGGTGGGCGACAGGATGCGCGCGGTTAAGGATTTCGGCCTGACGCTGATGGGAGGGCAGACGGGCGACAAGGCCCTGAAGATCTGCTCCTTCCTGATGTCCGACAACATAATGGCTTACGTGCAGTGCGCCGTATTTGGCACCATCTCAAACATGCTGCCCTGTCACGCAAACAGTGACTTCACCGAGAGCGTAATGACTGTCATTAAGAATTCCATGACCGCGTTCTCGGACGCAGTTCGGCACCAGAGCGCGAACCTAATGACGGAGCTGAGTGGAATAGCCGACAGCTGCCTGTACACCACCGGGGTGGGGTTCGCCGGGCAGGACAAGAACGCCTCTCTCTACTTTGGTTAAGTTTTCACGGGCCCCGAAGACAAAAGGCCTCCTCTGAATCCCGCGAGGCTGGGCGTCTTCACTTCGACCACTCTGGGCATTGGGAAAAAAACCATGATGAGCGCCATGCTGTCCATCGCCCTGAAACGAGATCCCGAGGGCAATCCCGCCGGTGGCTTACACGGCATGCTGTCCACAGCGTACAAGCCCGTGGGGGACACCAGGGTGGTGACGGACGCGTTCTTTTACGCCCGCTACCAGCACAGGTTTAACGTGGGCGAGTTCACAGAGGTGGCCTGCGTTAAGGCCATGAGCGAGCCCGGGTACAACAACTTGGTCCACGAGGAGACCCTGACCAACAACAGCAAGAATCAGCTAACCGCGTCCCACGGAGCCTTGCCAATGTGCACCCTCACCCTGGCCATGACCATAAGACAGACGGTGACGATGGTCGTGGGGTTCTTTTGCGCCGAGCTGGCCCGTCTCGTTTACGCGCCGAAGGTGAACGACGCCACTCTGTGCAAACATCTCATCTCGCTGGCCATGACTGCGAAGTTCAGACACGGAAAGGATGCGGATGGCGCCAACGTGTTCGAAGCGTCTTACGGCAACCTGCTGAAGCTAAGCGCCCCGGCCTTTGGGAACCCGGGCAAGGCCGGCGTCAACTATCACCACCTGGATTCTATGGAGTGGTTGCAAGCGGACGACAAACGTCTTCCCGATTACATGCGCAAGTCGCTGAACATGATCGGTGACACGAAAAAAGAGGTCGCGAGGATCATGCGGGAGAAGAACGCGTCCTACTACAGGGTGCTGTTCGTGAACGAGACGGGCGTGATGAAATTTGCCTCTGTGTTTGCCAACGAGGAGTACATGATCCACGCGCCTGTGATGGCGTGGTTGAGCATGAGGATATTCTCGAACAACAACAACAGCTACGGCTCCGTCAAGCTGTGTAGGCAGGGTTGCTACTACCCCGTGAAGGTGTTCAGCAACAGGTGCGTTGACGCGAACCTCTACAGTTCCCAGGGAAGGAGTGCAAACTTTAGCTGTCTCCCCGCTGAGCCCAAGTCCGCCACAATTGATGAGATGGTCGAGAGGATAAAGAGAGGGGTGTCCTGCGTCTTGCCCAGGATAGACGTGAACCGCATTAGGATGATGACCCCTGAGCTGAACGAAAAGGCGTTTGGGTTACTAGTGTCCGCTGTCAAAAATAACAACATCGAAGTGATCGGACAAGAGGAATCGTTTACTTCTTCTTCTTCTTCTTCTTCTTCTTCAGCTTCAGCTTCTTGTTCCACGTCAACAGAAAGGAAGGGCTGTCTTTCGACTGACCAATGGGTCGTTATGAAACGAGCTAGAGATGAACTTGACAGTAGCCCTGAGAAGAAGAAGAAGAAGAAGAAGAAGAAGAAGAAGAAGAAAAATAATGAGGAGAAGAAGGAGAAGGCCAGAGTTGATGGCGAACTGACAATATTTGACACAGATGTGGACTTTGGGCTCGTCGATGACTCTGACTTCGAGGGTTGAGTTTGCCCTGTCACAAGACAGCGTGTCCAATGTGGGTGTGATCTTCCATAAAACAGAGCGCGCGGATCTCGGAACTGGAAATGCGCGGCATTTATTAAGCGACACAAAATTGGTGTCAACTCGATGGTTAATGTTATTTAAGGTTAATCTAAATGTATACTTTATTGAAAAATAAATCTTGGCCATTACACAAGCTATCTGTCTCTTGGTATTGTCTGGTGGTGGGGGTGTTTGGGGGGGGGGGGGGGGGTAAGAAGGGGTGGGGGGGTTTGCTG
>JAODLL010011745.1:9962-29488 GCA_026546735.1 Forbesichthys agassizii | reverse complement strand
AAGCACATTTAAAAACATTTCTAAAATTGCCAATGTGCATGGACTGTTGCATGTCTTAAAATGCAATAAATCCATGCCTAATCATATATATTCATGCTGTCATCTTTTCATTTGAATATAGAGCAGTTAATAATTTGATGCCATCTCATGTGGAATACCCCATAACATGTTTTAAATATGTTATATATATATATATATATATATAACCTAAATCTTGATTTAAAAAAAAAAAATCGCAATATCTGTCAGAAAAATTGCAATTAGATTTTTTTCCAAAATCGTTCAGCACTAGTTCAAGTCATATTTTGAATCCATTAATATATGCTAATGAGCCTTTTCATAAACAGGACATTGATGGCTGGTGCAACCTGGCAGCCTTCGACCTTCCTGAGGAGATCCAGAGCCCTGAGCACCACCAGTTCCGTCTGGAAGTGGGCACCTTGCAGGAGTTGAGCAAAGGCAGCAAAGGGGAACTCATCCCCATCTCACCAGGAGGGGTAACGCCCCCCTCCATACTCAACCGCCGCAGCCGCCGTCGTATCGCCTTGTCCCCGGACATGAATATGACTCCTAAGAGCACGCCTGTCAAGATCCTGCCCTTCTCGCCGTCACAGGTGAACTCTCACAGCAGCATGTTTGGGCTCAATTGTGGTAGCCTGGCCCCGCAGATTATTGCTCTCAGGTCAATTTGTTTTTGCTGAGATTCTAATCTGGAAACCCTGTTTGCATTAACGTCTTCACAGCCACCCTGCTGGCTGTCCTATCAGGGTGGGGTAATGATATGACGTTTACGTCAAGCGTGTCATTTGAATCACACATCAAAACCATCACCCGGGCATTCTTCTTTCACCTTCGAAACATTTCCAGACTCCGCCTTTCACTTTCCTACTCAAGCACTGAGACTCTCATCCACGCGTTTGTCACTTCCCGCCTGAATAACTTCAAATCTTGTCTCTCTGGCATTCCCACCAAATTCATCAATAGACTCCAATTAGTTCAGAACTCTGGTGCCAGAATCCTCACCAATACAAGATCAACACATCACTTCACTCCAATTAGTTCAGAACTCTGGTGCCAGAATCCTCATGAGTACAAGATCAACACATCACTTCACTCCAATTAGTTCAGAACTCTGGTGCCAGAATCCTCATGAATACAAGATCAACACATCACTTCACTCCAATTAGTTCATAGCTCTGGTGCCAGAATCCTCACCAATACAAGGTCAACACATCACTTCACTCCAATCCGGATTCAACTTCATTGGCTTCCTGTAAAATTCCATATACATTCTTTAAGACTCTCCTCCTCATTCAAGGCTTTTCAAGGCTCCCTCCTACCTCTCT
Organism: Forbesichthys agassizii; assembly: GCA_026546735.1. NCBI lineage: Eukaryota > Metazoa > Chordata > Actinopteri > Percopsiformes > Amblyopsidae > Forbesichthys > Forbesichthys agassizii. The sequence continues at coordinate 28,142 of JAODLL010011745.1, read as the reverse complement.
GACCTTCTCCTGCCATATACTCCCTCCCGATCTCTCTGCTCCTCCTCTACAGGGCTTCTCATCACCCCCCCCGTTCCCTCTCTCCACCATGGGGGATCGGGCCTTCAGCTGCTCTGCCCCCAGACTCTGGAACGCACTTCCACTGTACATTCGACATGCCACCACGGTCACCTTGTTTGCTAAGACCCTTGAAACCCACCTCTAACCCTAACCCTATAACATTTGACCCTATGTTCCACTCTATTATGTGTATCTATTATGTGTATCTGTATTACTGTAATATGTATATTTCAGCCAACTGCTTTATATCTATGTGCAATGTAAGATTTCCTTGAGTTCTTAGACAGCATTCAAAATCAAATGTATTATGTTATTACTACTTAATCTTACAGTTCCTCAACATGTGGACCAAACAAGACACCCATGACTTGGAAAACCCTTCGCTCACATCCACGCCAGTGTGCAGTCAGAAGGCAACTGTTACTACACCGTTGCAGCGAGAAAAGACACCTCTCAATCAGAAGCAGAACTCTGCGTATGTAATGCATGTTAGCCTTTTTTTATGTGAATTCCAAGCATTTGTGACATGGACATCATTAACCATCTCTGAACAAACAGTTTGTCCTGGTGAGCTATAAGCCATGTGCATTAGTTTTGAGTCTCACCAGTCGAGAAGACTAGAATGCTAAACTGAATTGATCAGAAATTATCATCACCTAACCTTCCCACCTCGTCTAGGTCAAAATAGCCTAATTTTCCTCTTTATAATATACATTCAGTACACTTTGTACACTATGTATGTGTGTCTTTTGCTTTGGAGTGTTTACATATTTTTTTCATGTAGGTTTGTTACACCTAATCGCAAGGCTGAGCTTTGTTCTACTCCACGGACTCCAACGCCTTTCAAACATGCCATGGAGAAATATGGTCCTTTACAACCTTTGGCAAGTCACATGTAACTAATTAGCTGTAATTTTGACGCACCAGTGGTTGAAACGTGTTTTTAAATGGTCCTGTATAACACCAGCCTCAGACACCTAACTTGGAAGAGGACATTAACGAGGTCATCCTCAGGGAGGCTGGGATTGAGTTTGTAATAGAGAGTCCGCCCAAGCCACGACGCAAGATGCCTGTAAGTGGAAATTCTTCATACATATATAACAACAGTTGCCTTATGTTAACCACTGAGCAGCTCTAATACAGCAGTGGTATTAATAGTGTACAGAGTTGCTAAATAACTTAGGCCATACCTTACATTGTGGCTTTAAAATTGTCTCTTGTTCCCAGCATCGACCTATGAGGAATGTGCGCAAATCTTTGGCCCTAGATGTAATTGACTTCAAAAAGATACCAGCTGTCAAACGAAAGTTCATCAGGTCTGAAGCCAAAGATGGAATACAGGTAACTAACTAGTGTTAATTTAGCTACAGTATAGTAAGTTAAGTACCGGTATTTAACTAATTGAGTGCTAATTTTTCTATTCTACAATCATCATGGGATCTTTAATACATTTCTCAAGTAGTAAATGTAATTTGACACATCATGGCCTGTTTGCTTTAGATTTGGGTACATAAATTCCCAATCAGGGAACTCTAATGAACTCTGGCTCAATAGCATGCTACGGTACGGTGCTGTTGTTTTGATTTTTACCCATTTGTTACAGGCAGAAACTTCACTTTCGGTTTCTCCAAACTCATCATTTTGCTTGAAGAGGGATGAAAATGTCTTGGATCAGGGTTTCCTTTTTGGACCCAGTGACGGTGCCGTTTATCCTAACGCAGTGCCACCAACTCCAGTAAGTTGGAACTTGAAATCTCAATGGTTATCTTACACTACATTTGTCATGTCGCTTTCTAGTTTAATATAATTCTAACTATATTATTTCTGTTTAGATGTCTAAAGAATGGGAGACGGTTGTGTGTGGACAGACTAAAGACCAGCTAATAATGACAGAAAAAGCAAGGCTCTACCTACGATCTCTAAGAACACAAGCTCCCAACCGTGCCCTCATCTTGTCCTGATATGTACCCCAATTGTTACAGAACTGTGTTAATATATATGTATGTATGTATATATATATGTATATATGTATATATATATATATATATATATATGTGTGTGTGTACAACATGGTGTAGTAGTCTACCGATGTCAATTTAGCTGCCAAATATTCAAATGAACACGTAATAGTGGTTTTAAAATAGCTCAAAATGCCTTTTGCAAGGCTTTCATGGAAAAAAATTGCCAATTGTATTTTAGTAAGTTCTTGTTTTTTGCACTTAATACTAATCTATTATTGAAATATATTAATATTGAATTACCAATAATGAATGTACAAAAGTAACTCAATGTTATGGTTATGAAAAGACCATATTCCTTCAATGACAGTTTAACATTGCATAATGTATTCTTGTGCAACTTTTTTTTATAAAGGTTGTTAGGAGTATAACTTTTAAGAATACTATTTGAACTACAACTAAATAATGGAGTTCTATAGTTTTGAATGTGTGAATGCAGAAGCAAAGGTTAATCCAAATAGTTTTTTGGAGGGGAATGGTTGTCCAATTGTGACCATAGACTATATGGTTGTGGTGGCCTAACTGCATAAAAAAAATAAACAACTTTTATTTCGTCGTGCTTTTGCATGGAGCTTTTGTCACAAGAAGCGTCAACCAATGAAAAAAGGACACGGCAAATTGCTGGAACCTCCAGTCATTCCCCCTGTGTGCTTTTCTCTGGAGGGCAACGTTCTGGGAATTAAAATGATGTTCTGCAGGTGTAATCATATGGTGTAATTAGTATAAAACGTAATTCGTTACAACAGGTCCCACAGCCAAATATGCTACTGGTCAAAAAAGCACGCATATTTCTGGAAATTGTTTACGTTTGGATGTGCTTTAATTTGGTGCATTTATATTAAAATGGTTCCAGTAATTATCGCGTGTGTGGACAGTCAGATTTCCCCTGTAGATACAGAATACACTATATACAGTATTTTATTGCATTTAGTATATTTTTCACTGGCAGACATGTCCAGGGCGTCAAACAAATTACTTGTGGGTTGCCTTTTCACAATAAAAGCACAACTCATTTGAATGTTTTTTTGTGTGTACTTTAGCTTTTTTGTTTTTATAATGAAATCATTTAGCATTGTTTAGTGTCATTATCAATTATTGTAATAACCACAGTACATCATATTTAAAATGTACTATGTGAACTTGAACATAAAACACGTCATCACATCACGTCAAACACGTTTCTTCTGCACGACGATGCCTAGCCAGTAACTGCGACGTACAGTATGTCGCTTTGGATAAAAACGTATGCTATATTGCTATTTATTATTAATATCGATTAACTTTATTTGGCGTGAACCGTACATTTATTTTCTAAAATCAATACCGGAAACAATTGTCGGTTTTGGTGACGCTGCATTAGGTTGCAAGACATGGCACATTCTGGTAAGTAGTACATTGTTTAATTTCAATCAAACAGTAGACGTTTGTTGTCGTTATTTATGAACAAAAATATATGACTATACGGTACACTACAACAGGATTAGATTTGTACGAAAAAGGATTCGAAGAGCTTCCTAAATGCTGCAATGAGCTAGAGTGCTAGCTAGCTCAATGAATTAACACAGCACATATCTGCTCTCGTATATTGCTCTTTGACATTTAATATTATTGTAGTGTTTTTTATAACAATTATTTAACATAGTTCCTGCAGTATAACTGTTTGTGCCGACATCTGCCCACAGTATTGTTGGGGCTGCTGATTAGCCTGACGCTTGGAGCTCAGGCTCTGACTCCATCCCACTACCTGTCCGTGTCGGATTTGGGGAGACTTCAGAACACCTTGAGTCAACCCTTCACAAACCTTGAATCTGCATATTTCTCTATAGTTGGTCTGGCTAAACTGGGAGTGACTGTTGCTGATCAGAGTGTAAGACATTATGAATTGCTGATGTACAACATTTCTTTCATCCACCTAAATAGCCTTTCACTGTGGTATAGTTGTAGTTTAGTTACAACCATGTGCATTATGTTTTTACAGGAAGCATGCCACTTCATCAAGTCCCATCTAGATCCTACAAGTGTTGATTCTTTGTTTTTTGCTTCTGAAGCCAGTCAGGCCTTACCAGGATGTGAGGTATTGTGCTGTTATTGCTTCATTGTGGCCAGTTCCGATGGTCTTCTCCCGATGGAATTCTCATACGTATTACAATGCATACCATTATGATATATATAATAATAATAATAATAAATATATAGACTTGTCTAATACCTAAAAGATTATAATATGTACATTTTGCTCTTTTAGATCCCTGTGTCAAATGAAACCCGTGACATTCTTCTGGCAGTAATAAGTGAGGACTCCACTGTGGCACTGATCCATCAGGCTGTGTATGCTCTGACCTCTCTTGGGCTTCCTTTGGCATCCCAGGAAGTTGTCTCTGCCCTCAGCGCTCGTATTAACAAGGAGGAAAATGTTGTGGCGTAAGCAAGTAGCTTATTGTGATTCCAGCTAGGGCTGGGCGATATGGACCAAAAATAATATTCCGATATATATTAAGGTTGAATACCGATACACGATATATATATGTATTTTCTATAAAGAGGGCTAAATCCTTCAGGCATGGAGAAAAACAGGAAACCCGACGGAAATGTGACATTTTTTATTTTTAGCGACATGACATGTGAGCTTTCTCTGGTGTCTCCGCCCCTTTGACACTCTGAACGCAAGTGCAGGCATGGAGGGAGAGACAAACATACATACATACATACATGCATACACCGGTATATCACCCAGCCCTAATTCCAGCTAACAACCTTGCTCAAACGCTGAACAAATGCTAATCAATTTTTTATTGTTTTCTCTTGACAGAATTACGCAAGTTCTGCAGACTGCAGCCCGACTCTCCCAGCAGGCAGAGCTTGGAGGAATACTGGAAGAGATTGAGGTGAGTTTAATAACTGCCCACCAGATGGCACTGTGCCACTGCTATTTGCAATAAATAATTGAAAATGTTTAAGGAACACTTATTGATTAACATTTTGTTTTGAAACACTGAGAATGCTTCTACACCCGATTGCTGAATGTCTGACATTGATCTCTAGTACTAGTGTACAGTTTGCTGATCTGCCTCTCAATTTTCAGGATCTGATTGCGCGTTTAGATGATCTTGGTGGCCTGTACCTCCAGTTTGAGGAGGGACTTGAGGCTACTGCCCAGTTTGTCATTGCTGCATATACACTGTCTGACCACGTGGATATGGAGCCCCCTCTAAAAGAGGTAATTCCCTAACGTGTTTGATGCGTGTCTATTGTTTCTGTTTGCAACACAAGGTTTTCCTACATAAACACTTAGTTTTCTTGCAGACAAGTATCCCATAATTATTGTGTCCATTGCACTTAGTGGTTTCGGTCACCAGATTGAGTCAAACTGAAGCATGTTGTCGCCACAGGACCAGGTGATCCAGCTGGTGAACTCCATCTTCAGCAAGAAGTCCTGGGACTCTGTCTCCGAGGCATTCAGCGTGGCCGGGGCTGCGGCCGCCCTCTCCAACAACCGCTTCCACGTACCAGTCATAGTCACTCCCCAGGGTCCAGCCACAGTGTCCCACAGCCAGCCCATTCTGCAGGTATACCCGCACAGACCTGCTACTCTGTGGTCGTCTGGTGCGTTTCTCAGCGTAACGGTGCTTGTCTTTGTTATTGTGTCCTCCAGCTGCTGGTGACTGACGTCATGTCTCGGCCCCTGGAATCAGCCAGCGTGCTGGTGGAGTCTGCTTACTCCGTCACCGCCAAGAGCGTCGTACTCAGCCAAACACCGTTCACACTCAGAGAGTACGTGTCGCTATGGTTTTGGTAGAGCGCGCTTAGTTCTTCAGTTTCTGGAAAAGTAACCGCTGGTCTCACAAGTCATGTCAAAGCAGTCTCAGTCAGTACTCATACTATTTTTGCCATTCTTTACCATTCTGAGATGTATTCAATGTCAAATATTATTTAGGAGCCTTTTAATCACGGCTTGCCTTGTCTAGGCCTGCGCGATGATGTGATCTAACCTCACAAAAACTAGAAACTCTAAAGCCACAAAATAACAATTATTTGAAAAGGTGAGAGGCTTTTTAAACTTATTTTAGCCAGAAATGTATCTTTATCAGTAGAGCTGTTTGGCCTGGTGAAGACCCAACATTAACTTTGTGAATAGGGTCTGGGCACTTCATTGCCTCCTACTGGGTGTATATGTCCTGTTTCGTTTGGAAACTTCTGGACTTTATTCAATCAGCTTTATTCAATCAACTGTTGATCACTTTATAAACCACTTCATACTACCACCATTTAGAAACGCACGGTTGGTCCGCCAGCAGGGTGGCTATAAGTGAACAGGGTTCCCAGACTATAATCTCAACAAAAATTGAGCTAACAGCAATGGCAGGGCAGAGCCAGGCTAGGTTCTTGGTGTGGTAATGACCTTTTTTCTGATACTTTCTCTTCAAGGGGTGTGTTTGAACTGGACTTCATGGCCAGACAGCCAGCCAGTGGATATTACCAGTTCACTGTCGCTGTGATGGGGGATACCCGACTGGTCGCCAATCACATTGAGGTAAGGATGATATGTCTTCAAAGTTTTACTCTGTAGTAATATCAAGCGCAAACCTTTTCCCGTGTAGTTAATATGCCTAGAATGTCTCTATATGTTTCTATATTTCCCCCCGAATAGAGGCAGTCATCGCAGGTGAGCCTGCGCTAGTTGTTCCAGATCTTTCATCCAATTTGTGCCCCAAGATTAGCTGTTCGATGTTCTTGTCAAACCCAATTAAACTATAATGTTGACTTCTAAGGCGAAGGACATTGTGTCAAGCCCATTCACATTTCCCACCGTTAAGCGCGAGCACTTTACATAAATCCCGTGTCTCCGCTGCATTTGATTCTGACGGTCTTTCGTCTCTCGGCCCTCACTTGTAGCTTAAAGTGAAGGTGTCAACTAAGGTGGCCATCACTAACATGGATTTATCTGTGGTGGATAAGGACCAGAGCATCGGCACAAAGACTACCAGGTTAGAGAGCTGCTTGATTTATAAAGTCCCTGCACTGTGCTTCTTGCCACACACAATGTCTGAGCGAGGGAGTGTACATGTGTTGTGCTTTTTGACTTGACACAGGGTGGACTACCCATCCAAAGCCAAGGCTTCTTTCACCGCAGACAGCCACCAGAACTTCGCCATGTCCTTCCAGCTGGTTGATCTTGACACCGGAGTGGAGCTCACCCCTCACCAGGTTTGTAAAGCTGGGCGGTAGATAAACAAACACACACTGACTAATACTCATTCGAAACAGGGTCTTCTTTGTTTGTTAATGGGCTTTACAATGGCAGACCAGTGGGCTCCAGGGGGAGGGAACAGAATAAGCGGTGGGGTTTTGGGTTGGTGATTTTCCTAAATATTGCTCTCTAGTGTTCTTTGTTTAGCTAGCTGTCGTTGCAACTCTCAAACCCTCCCTACAGCATCTTTAAGCATGCATGAACACGTTAAAAATGAACACATACTTTTGTTTCTGTATTGTATGCAAGTCAGGAGGCTTGTGTACTTCTAAAACATGATTAACAGGATGTAATGACTGACGCGTGAATGATCTGAATGACCGTGTCTGCATAATGACACCGTGTACAATCTTCTCGGCAGACATTTGTCAGACTGCACAATCAGAAAAGCGGCCAGGAGGTCGTGTTTGTGGCAGAGCCCGACAGTAAAAATGTGTACAAATTTGAGTTGGACACGGCAGAAAGAAAATCGGAATTTGACTCTACCTCCGGCATCTACTCCCTGCATCTAATTGTTGGGGATGCTACCCTGGACAATCCCATTCTTTGGAACGTGGTTAGTACTTGTCACACACTTTTTTTCTTTTTAGGTAGGACCATTTCAAAGAAGGAAGGTAGCAGTCAGAATACCATGCAATCAACATTTGAGATTGCCTGGCTCATTTTTTACTCTCTTTGTGTAATACACAATCCATAGCGCTCACACGCCATTTTTAATTCTAGTCTTGTTACTGGATAAGAAAATAATTTGTGCATGAGTTGCACAGACCCCTATTTCTGTTTGTAATGTATAACTGAATTGTTGTTGATTGGGTAATTAGCATGTAACAAAACATTCTTTAAATTGTTTTATTTCATTTATAGGCGGATGTTCTTCTTAAGTTCCTGGAGGAAGAGGCTCCCGTTGCTGTCCAGCCAAAGACTCTTTATGTGCCCAAACCAGAGATCCAGGTACCAGCAGTTACTCATCACTATGCTTTTGTGGCCGGGTGTTTGCAAACCTGCTTATTAAACAATGTATTTATTGAAGCATGCCTTATTTAAGTTAGCACCATCTCAAGCCTGCGTTGTCAAACGGTCTAGAGTGAACTAGTTGTTAAAAGAAGCTTGGTCAAATCTCTGATCTGGTACACCAGAGGACAGCAGCCAATGAGCCGTGTTTAAATGGCCTCGTGTCTTGCAGCATTTGTTCAGGGAGCCGGAGAAGAAGCCTCCCACTGTGGTTTCCAACGCCTTCACTGCCCTCGTCCTGTCCCCGTTCCTGCTGCTGCTCATCCTGGTAATTCTGCTTTAGTAGTGTGAAACGCATGGCTTTTCTGAGGTTTCTTTTCATGTCTGGACAGTGTGTGTGTGTGTGTGTGTGTGTGTGTGGAAAAGCTCTTCAGATGGGAACCTTGATTTAATGAATGAGATCCCGGCTGAATGCAACTCATGTCAATTTACAAAAGCAATGTTTTTGCTGTAATGGTCGCTGTTTACATGAAATTGTAATGTAAATGAAGTGTAGTGGAACAAAATGTTTTCCTCTCACTTCTCTGTAGTGGTATAAGCTGGGTGCCAACATCTCCAACTTCAGCCTGTCTCCCAGTACTGTTCTTTTCCATGTGGGCCACGCAGGTGAGCCCTTCACCTTCAAATGTGTAGTGATAGACAACGGATGCTATGTTGCTTTGTATCAATGTACTCCATTACTTAATGTATCAAACGAATGACAGCGATGCCATCTTCTTGCTTGCCTTCATTGCTTGCCTCTGTACTATGTATTAATGTGCTGGGGTGTAAGTAACAATTATAACATTAATTTAGTTATTTGTTTAAATAGCCCAAGGAGTTCTTTTGCAAGATCAGAAAATATTGAGTCCAAAATGTAATGTCTGTCTATAAATTTTCTCTATTTGATGGATGTGCCAGTGAAACTGAAAGGTGTTTTTCTGTTCCAGCCATGTTGGGGCTGATGTATGTTTACTGGACCCACCTGAACATGTTCCAGACGCTCAAGTACCTGGCCATCATCGGCAGTTTAACCTTCCTGGCTGGGAACCGGATGCTGGCCCAGAAAGCAGTCAAGAGGTAAGCCCCCTTTACAGTTCCTGACCACGCAGTGTGTCATGTGGTTTGTGAGGAGCACTCAACCATAGAAAGGACCCCCCCTCCCTTTTTTTAACATGAGCACCTTTGATGCTTTGAGCATCCTTGGCAGGGATCAGCTTTATATACCGGCTTAGCTCTATTGTAGAATAAAGGACACGCAATCTCTCGAGCTGCTTCTTACTGGGATTAAACTGAAGTGTGGCAACCATGCATGTGTAACGGTGGGGTCGATCAGTTAGCCATCAATATGTGAACGCTTCTGCAGCCCAGAGCGTCACATCTGCGTCGTGTGACATGGAATTAGTGTCTAATTATTCACGCTATGCCTTCCTTCTCTTGTCTCGGCCACAGCCTGTTTTATCTTTTCTTTTTTACTACAACATGCAAAAGAGTGCAGTTAGTTCTGCTTATCAGAAATATCCTCTTGTTTTCTCTGCTTGTTTCTCCATCTCCCTGTAGCTGATGCCAGAGTCGTCTTCTTTTTTTTAAACGCCTTCACATCTTGCTTTCATTTCTCTCTATTCCTCTTTCAGGATTGCCGCCGAGCAAAGTAGTAGGTTGGCCAAGTATAGGAGCCTTCGATAAAAGGGCTTCATTTGTAACAAATGGCTGGTCTTCCAGGCTAAAGTAAGGATCGCAAATCCAGTGCATCTCCATTATGGCCGACTGAGTGCATGGCTGTGTTCACTCACTGTAGTTCTGAGTGTCCAGGCGTACTGTACCCCTACTGGTTTACCCTTCTCTCATCCCACCCTTATGGTAACCATTGGCGCCATGCAAGTATTATTAACACATCCATTCTATTGTGAATGCCCCCCCGATGTGCCCGACTGTGGTTTTGATTGTGTTCCATTGCCATATTTAGCCATGCCATGCATTACCCAATGCCCCATGTTAACCGCTGTGTTTGTTGCACATGATTTAGTGTTTGTTTGAGAGTCTGTACATGGTGTGCTGTACATTGAAATGCATGAGTCAGCCAGTTTGATTAGTGAGGATGGGCTTCACTGACAATAGAGGAACATGCTTTATTCATCCTATGTTTGAAGCAACTAATGTTCTTTTTTGTATTTGTTCTTCTCTCACAGACTTGCAAACAAATAAAGACACGGAAATTGAAGAAGACTGAATATTTTTCATTTTTGTTTCCAAGGAGTTTTTAAAGGATATGAAATCAGACTGTTGAAAAGAAATTAAATGGATTTATTTTCCCGAATTCTGTAAAGATGCAGTTTTCCCTTTTTTTTTTTAATATTCCCCCTCCCCCAAACTCAAAAGCAGATTGTGTCTCCTGGCAGTCGACAGATTCTCACTGATGTACATACACCTACTGAGGGCTGCAAAGCTAACTACCGTTGCACTTCATTTACCTGTGATATTTCTTGTCCAACATGTCAATGTGTTCTAAGTAAACTAGACTGATTGTGATTTATGCTAGTTTTGGGAATTGGGGTGTTTGTTTTTAAAAAAAACATTTTTTGTTTTCTGCTGCCCGCCTCACATTGTACAAGAATGCAGTTCTCAGCCAGCACTGCAGCTGAAGACTAATCCATCACCAGAAGCATTGACACATTAATCACTTACCACGCCAATGTGTTTCTGTTCCATGCATTACAACCATAGGGAGGGAGAGGTATTATCCTCTGCTACACAGTTAGGTTTGCTGGGAGAAAAGACGTGTGTGAAATAATAAAATATGTCATGGGCAATGCCAGGAAACTGTGTTTTTTGTAATGAAAATGGATGATTAAAATTAAAAATTCTCCAATTTGCACATTCACATTTATTATTTAATGGGTAACATGAAACGGTGCTGATTTTAGGTACTGGGGTAAGCATTAACCTTTAAGGTTTAACGTTAAGATTTGAGATAAAACATCGACAATTTTAATAGTTTATCTTGAATTACCTAGAAGTGAAATCGTGAAAATTAAGTGTAAATGCAAATTTAATTTCTTCAGTGTGTCCAGTCTTAGGCCTCTCCAACTATTAGCACTATGTCACATAATCCACTATGCTGAACGTCTGATACCCCTGAACGATATGCTGAACGTCTGATACCCATGTATGCACTTTTATTTATGAGGACGTTGATTTTCATTGGGTGTTAGCATTGTCAATCACAAAGTCTTTGTAATTCCGTTGCGATGCTATTTGAATGCTTTGTTTACTGATATCAGTTGTTCCCTTTCGTTTAACCATTAATCGTAGCCTGCTTATCTAAGAGATTTACATGTTGTTATACAATACCTAATCATTAGCAGCCTTGGAACGTTCTCAAAGGCTCCCCCTGCTGGTAGAATGACTAGATGAGTGTGTAGGATATACAGTAATTTCTTCAATTAATATTGCTTGAGATGACCCCTCTCTCTCTCTCTCTCTCTCTCTCTCTCTCTCTCCCTCTCTCTTCCCCCCTTTCTCCTTTTTATTGAAGGTTATTGGAATGTCTGAAATAGTTTTTGGAGCATTTATTTTAAATACCTATAGCCTTGTTTAATAAAAATATCCAGCCCAGAGCTCATATATAATTACAGTAACAGCTATCATGCCATGGTTCTCATAACAACACATTATGATGTTAATATTCATATTTTTTCTTATTTTGGCCTCCTTCCATGGGGAAAATCGGTTAGCTCTCTAACTCTGACTCGTCTGCTGTGTTTCTGTTATTATAGTTATAAGGCCATCACAGATTTTACTGTCTGGGTCCTGGAACTCACATGAAAATAACCATTCAAGTCGGACCAAAAAGTTGCACGTACTGGGGGACGATTTTAGTTACCGGACTATGAGTATCTTTGACGGTACTACTAGTGCCAGTTTAAGTTACATGTAATTTAACGTCGACAATATTTTGATTTCAAACAATTCTGGACTTGATGTCAATTTGTGCAAAAAAAAAAATATATATATATTGATTTTTGAATTTAGATCTACTAAATATGCAGTGCATTAAGAGGTTAAGACCTTTGCTTGTCAGGCCTCAGTTGTTACATGTGCAGCACTGTTTTTGCTCACAGAACGAGAGGACGGTACCGGTAGATACAATAAAGACGAAGTTCTCCTCTGGTCCAAGTTTACAAGACTTTGTAAAAGGAATATCATCTAACAAAATACCAGCAGCCAAAGAGGACTACAACGACAAACATGCCTATCTTTCTGATGACTCTGCTATGGGGAATTCAAGAAAAGGTTAGTTATTTCTGACACGCAGCAGGTCATAATTAACCATTAAGCTTTTGAACAATTATTCATTGTATTTATTTTAAACAGTGTGCTTTGAAACATATGGGTGTCAAATGAATGTCAACGATACAGAGATAGCTTGGGCCATTTTACAGAAGAAGGGTTATCTGCGCACCAATGATCTTAATGAGGTACAAAACAACAGTATTTTTTTCCACCTCTCCTTAGGTGCTTATTTTTTATAAAATAATGTTTTTTTTGTTGTTGTTTTTTTATGCTCATAGGCAGATGTTGTCCTTCTTGTAACATGCTCTATAAGGTACATGTTTATGCTTATTATATGTGAAAAGAAAACATATAGAGGGCACGCTGTAGACAGAATATCCTGAATGCTGTAATACTTAAACTACTGTTAACGCATCTTGTTACAATTTGCAGAGAAAAGGCAGAGCAAACCATTTGGAACAGACTACAGCAACTTACAGCTATGAAGAGGAAACGCTTAAAGACACGCATTCAAATGAAAATCGGCATTTTAGGTGACTCACTCACTTATGGCATGCACGTCAATAACTGTAAACTACACACAAAAAATAAGGACATTTGTGAACACTGGTATCAGCTTGGGCGCGCTGTTCGTGTCAGAGTGACCAAAACAACCACATTGTCTGACTTGCGACAAATGCAGGTTGAGGAATGGTATTCCATCCCACAGCAGTGTGTGACCATAGTGACCAGCAGGAGGAGGAGGTGCCAGGCTGTGTATGGTTCTTCCACACGCTACTGACGCTCCTGTTTGTTAAATGAATACATTGTTAAATTGCCAATATTATCTTGTTTCTTCCGACTTCAATCATCCACGAAACAACACCAAACAAGAGTCAACAACAAATAAAAGCTGTTTGGCATTGTCAGAGAAGATTTGGTCATTTTTTCTTGAGCGCAGCCTACATGCTCAACCCACAAATGCATGTTCCTTACAAATGTGGCCCCATTTACAAAGTCTTTCCAATAGTATAAGATGTATTGCCAAGAAGCATTGTTACAACAAAGAATCTATTGTAATCTACTAAACACAAATGTCCTTAATTTTTGTGTTCTGAGTATATTCATTATTCTATGGCTGTACAAGTTTGATTGTTGCTCTGTGCTGGTACATTCAGGTTGCATGGCTGAGAGGCTCAAGACTGAGCTCCTGGAGCGAGAGAAGCTGGTTGATGTTCTGGCTGGCCCGGATGCCTACAGGGACCTTCCCCGCCTCTTGTCTGTGGCTGATGGTGGTCACCAGGCCATCAATGTTCTGCTGTCACTAGAGGAGACCTACGCCGACGTCATGCCAGTTCACCATTCACCCACGGGGCACAGTGCTTTTGTGTGAGTTAGCTGCCTGCTACAGACCCACTGTTGTGATCTTGTTGGGTTGGCCTTTCCCCTCTTGAGCTGCTGTTCGCTGCAGTATTGGTTCACATGTGTTTTTGGCAGGTCGATCATGCGCGGCTGCGACAACATGTGCAGTTACTGCATCGTTCCCTTCACCCGGGGGAAGGAGAGGAGCCGGCCTGTGAGCTCCATAGTGGAGGAGGTCCGCCTGCTGTCTGGCCAGGCAAGTTCTTCTTGAGGTCCGACGTCTCAGCCGTATCTCGCGTTAAAGGTGCACTCGGCGATTGTGTTATAGATCCGCCAGAGCCACAAGTAACAAATAATAAGTGCACATGGCTATTGGAGGAGGGGTAGAGAACAGCGTGAGCCTAGTGAGGATTAGAGAGGAGTTGAGTAGCACAGTAACTCTGAATGCAACCAGCAATCCTCATACATGTGTTTTAAACATTTGTATTGATGAATAAACTTCCATACCAGTGCATCTGGACTCAGTGTCAGAAATCAATTTCATTGAGCCAAGGATATGAAATGTTTGTGATAGTGCATTCATAACTCTGCAATCTAAATTGCAATACAAGTAATAAACACTGTATTACACTGTATTAAGGTACATGCGTGTGCATCATTCATGCGTGTCCTCCATCAGGGTGTGAAGGAGGTGACATTACTGGGTCAGAACGTCAACAGCTACAGGGACACATCGGAGGAGCAGTTCTGTGGCCCCGACCCGACCCAGCTCAGCCGGGGCTTCAACACCGTGTACCGCCACAAACAAGGAGGGCTGCGGTTCTCTGACCTGCTGGACAGGGTGTCGCGCGTCGACCCTGACATCAGGGTCAGGTTCACATCCCCGCATCCAAAGGACTTTCCTGATGAGGTGAAAGAGTTTGGTGGTTGCACTCAGCAAATGGGTGTGTGCATACTGCTTACTGAGCAACTGACTGATTATGTACTCACAGGCAGTGCTGTATAGAACTGCATATTGCTTAAAAAAAAGGTATTATCATGAATAGTCATTATGGAAAAGTTTAATCTAGTATTATATGATTTTAAATGCATTGTAACATTTTCTGTAATCTGGAACACGTTTTTGCATGATGCATTATTTTTGACGCACGTCCAAATGAAGGTATTTATTTGTTTCTGATTAATGTGGGGGGAAAAAAACACAGGATTTAGTCCAGCCAGTGGCTGTGTCTAGATGTAGTCTGTGATTAGAACGTAATAGTTTTGAAACTCCTGTCTTTCCCCCTCTGTTTAATTGCATGTCTGTGTGCCTCAAGGTTCTGCAGCTGATCCAGGAGAGAATGAATATTTGCAAACAGATCCACCTTCCAGCACAGAGTGGTAGCAACCAGGTTCTCAAAGCCATGCGTCGAGGGTGAGAGGCCACTATATTTATTCCATCCTAGGTAATTAAAGGTGAACCTTGAGTGGAAAGGGGTTAAGTGTTCAGTAAAGCCGTTTCCATATTTAGCGTGCTAGAGTGCGGGACATTTAGGAAATTTAAAAGGCATATCCTTGACCTTGCAGCTTCCTTACCTCAATATTAGGTGCTCCCGCACAAATTAATCCCTTGTTTGAGGTCAAATTGGGCTGTGGACTGGGATTTAAAATGAACCATTCACTTAAATTGTTTCTACTGTTAGCATGTATTCTTAAGGTATACCACTTTATCCATAATATAAATATATCTTGAATAAAATACTGCAACAATTTGATTCTGCAAATTTAACATAACAAATTACCAAAATAGACCAAAATTGTAGCTTCATAACTTTTAATGTAATATGAACCGTGAGGATTCAAAATGTAAACCGATGCTTAATAGTTCCTCTTATCTCTCCTCTTTGTGCAGCTACACAAGGGAAGCCTACCTGAACCTTGTGGAGAACATCAGAAGAATAATTCCAGGTAGAAAATTTAAATGTGTGTGTAGAAAGACAGATGTTTTTAAAAAGCACATTTATGTTCACTTTCTATCATTATTACTCTATTTTTTAACTGTTAAGTCTGTGTGTTGTTTTTAAATAAGTGACACAAAGTACACGGCTGCTTCATACAGGACCAAATTAATGTTTAATAATTAGCCACTACTCAATCCTAACTTCTTTTATATACATATTGCTGGATATAGCAATATAGCTTGGTTTACACCCAGGGCGTGCCCGTGCTACAGGCGAACTAGGCGGTCTCTTAGGGCACCTGAATATCAAAAGGTCCCCAATATATATAAATTCCATAGTAATTTCTTTGATGATTTGCTCTGCATGCTTTGCCCCCTTATTTCATCTCACTGAGTTGAGCTAATATGTGTTGTTAAATGTGTATGTTATTTCAACCCATGTAAAAATCTGGCTACACTAGCTTCTATTGTAGCTAGTTAATTATTATAAATAGATTGAGTTTAGCTGTAGCCTATATGTTGCCATGTAGCAGACTGTATCCTGTGTTTAGACCTATACGCAGAGCTGTAGCATTATGGATATGATGCCAGTTGACAGCTAATGATATTTTGATAATTCTAGGCAAGCCAGTTTTGTTCAATACTTTAATCTCAATATTTAAAAGGTCATACACCAGTTATCATAGGTAAACAGCATTGTTAGAATAATAACAGCAGAAGTAGGCTGTCATTATGTCGTTCTACATTGCAAAACACACACATTGCCTAAAAACATCAAACAATCCTCAAAATATTTGCAAAAAAATAAAAGTGCAAAGAGAGATGATCTAAAATATTTATTTTAAATAATATTTTTTTTTTTTTAAACCTAAAAGTGCAAAGAGAGATGATCTAAGATATTTTAAATAATTAATATGTACCATCTCTCTAAAAGAGAGATGGTAGAAGCTATGGGTGATCCCGAATAGTCAGGCCTTCAAGAATTAGATCTAAAGAGCTTGCTTTGACTGCCAATCCCAGTTTATTTTAAACAATAACTAGAATTATTTATTGCTTTGACATTAGTATGTGCACAGCACAATAATTTTCATATTTTTATGTAAAATGTAGGCCTAAAGTTGTAGGCCTATTGAATTAAATGTACCTTTTTGTACAATACCTTTAGTTTTTCTTGCCTAGGGCCCCAAAACAGCTGGGGTGTTTACACCAATCATCGTTCTAATTATATGGATCAAATGCATTGTGACATATGTGATCCCAAACAAGCTATGGCGATTTATTAGGGTTTTGGGGTTGAAATAATGAATGTCACAAATGGCTGACTACGGTATATGTGCGTTTGTTGTATCCTAGGCGTTAGCCTCAGCAGTGATTTCATCTCAGGCTTCTGCGGCGAGACAGAGGAAGACCATCAACAGACGCTGTCTCTGATCAGACAGGTGGGCTACAATGTCGGATTCCTTTTTGCCTACAGCATGAGAAAAGTGAGTACTCCCTCAACTGCTTGTCTGTTTGCAATTCATGTTTTAATGTCTGGTTATCCATGTGTCACATAATGCCAATCATTCACAGCCAATTTCACACAATACACGCAAACACACACGCATACACACATACTTGGTGATTGGATAAACTATTGTGTTTATGATTAAGGATATATTTGCATATAAATCATAAGTACAAGTCAATTGCAATAGTGAGTGATTTTTAATGGTGCTATGTTTATATAATTGTCATATTCTCCAAACCATTAGGGGTTAGCATTTAACTAGAATATTGTGGCTTTGTTAGTTCACCCCCTGTTCTGCTCTTATCGCCAAATTCTCAGTCAATTCACTAACACGTGTCCAATATTACTGTCATAATGTAAAAAAAGAAGCCAATAGGCTACAACTAAGTGTTTTTGCCTATTATCAAGGCAAGAATATCACAATTCAACCAAACTGCTAAAACACTAAGAGCCAACAATGTTATTATATAAGATTCCTGTGCCATGTCAACAAGAAAACAGCCAGTCAGCCAAACATTATCAACGATCTATGGACCACTAGGCTCTGGTGTGCAGGCAACTGTAATGCGTCGGAGGCAGCGAACACATGCCAGGTGACAAGAAACAAAAAAAACAGGGATTAGCCTTGCTCGGCGTTTAGTTACTGGTAGGCCCCGAACACAGACACGTCACTAGAAAATTGTCGCCGGCAACATCGTTTTCCTATGGCATGGCATGGCATGGCATGGCATGGCATGGCATGCATGCATGCTCTTCTGCTCGCAGCAATCTTTATTGCCCA
>JAODLL010011735.1:0-29509 GCA_026546735.1 Forbesichthys agassizii | reverse complement strand
TGCTGTCTGATGCAGAGACCACCGCTATTTTAGGGACAGAGGGTGAAACAATCGAATTTATGGTGTCAAACAAGAATCAAGTATCGCTCCGCGGCGGCGGATCACACGTCAAATACATTGTGAAGCAAAGCGTAGCGCTACGGCTTTGTTGATACGAGCGGTGGTCGCCATTTTGTTTATGTTCCAAATGACGGAGCAGGGTTGTGAAGAAGTATAGGATTATTTTTTGAACACGCACAGAGAACGGCAAGCTAGCGAAATGCGAGGAGACATTTGGTCAATTTGGCTGAATGTGTATTAGCTTACATTTAGCTTGCAATAGCTGACTTAACGTTTGACATCCATAATGTCAAATCCTTCTCACTTCTGTCCTCCTGCCACCGATGTGATCTGAAATATGATCGGAAGTCTGCACACTTTTGCTCACGATTTCTATTGTATTTTGTATTTAAATGCGTCTTGGACGCCGCATCCGTACATATTAGCACAATGCTAATCTTTAGCAAAGCAGAGCCACTTCTGGGCCGCTGCTGGGGTGCTTCCAACACAGCCCGCTCTGGTGGTTGTCTGGTGGAAGTACAAGCATTGACTAGAGGCCGCGTCGGAGCCGAAACCTGCCGCACACACGCCCGGTGGAGTCCAGGGGTTAGTCTACAGATTATCCTATAAATCCTCCTATAGACTACCAACCAGAAGAAATGTGCCAGATGTTCCTGTGCAAAGGTTATAATAAAGGTTTAGTGACAGAAGTAAACCGCTTGTTCCAGCAGATTTTAAATACAGCTCAAACTATTAAATACACAACAAGCACATAGGTGGGCAAAATGGAGAGGTTATTTCAAATCAGACAATGGAAAATGTCAATAGCCTGTGTGTAACGAGTAGAGAGCTGCTGCCACACAGTCTAACCTGAATCCTTCATCAAAACATTAGACTAAAAACGGTCAAATTCAACTGTGGCATTGCTACTTAAAAGATATAAAAGAAAAACAATTATTATCAATAGATTAAAAAAATGATTATCAATAGATTTAAACAATGTGTTAGGCTCTCCTACCCTGTGAATGATGCCTGCCGAGTGAAGGTGTTTTATACCACACAACATCTGGTAGAGCAGGTATGACATTCTCTCATGATCCAGCTCCATCTGAATCACCTGGCACAAGTTGGCATCCATCAGCTCCATCACCAAGTACCTGCAAGAAATATGATGACATGTGATGGTCTTATTACATGTATTATTCATGTCAATTTATTTATAAAGCACACCACTGCTGAACAGAAATGTGCAATTACCAATCAATGCATTGCCTTTGCATTAATGATTAATGATTGACTGAGCTTGACTTAGCGAAGTCACAATCTCCGTGCGACTATTGGTGGAAACTGGTCTAAATCACTGAGCAATGCATTAAAATAATATAAATAATATAGAATTGTAAGACACTTCTACAGGTTTCAGGTTACTCTCTGCCTTCACTGTCTACACTCACACTAATGTGACTTCATAATTGATAGGGGTAACCTAATCTGAGTCTGGAGCACATGATGTAATGTAATGCAACCGTCGTCTCCATATTCAATAGGAGACTATTCAAATCAAAACAGTGTGTTTTTGTCGAGTCATTTGTTTTATAGAAGAAAAGGGTTTTAAATGTACTCACACATCTTGGAAGTCCTCTAATGATTTCTGTGGGGTGAAGACGTTCAATAAACTGATAATCTGTCGAGATAAGAAAAGATTAAATCAGTTAACAAGGAGTACTTGGGATACGCGCACATACACACATGCGCACGCTCACACAAAAACATACAATAAATCAATGCTAAGTGAAGACAATGATGAAGGGCAACATATATGAGCTTGTATAGAAGATAGCTGAAAGAGTGTGAGAGAGAGAGAGAGAGAGAGAGAGAGAGAGTCAAAGAGCAGGTGAGATGGAAGAGCAAATGGCATGAGAAAAGAAGCAATGCAGGCCTGCTGTTAATACAGAGCATTCCTGTAGCTCCTCTCTATTTACAAACCGGGCTTTGTTACAGTCAAAGCCACAGATTGTCTGTATCTGCTGCCAGTGGCTCTGAAGCATCAACAATGTGACCCACGGTGAACGGATCCTTGCAATATTGAAACTAATAACAACAGTATTAGATTAAAATCTGAAGATTCAAAATCTTCACCTTGTAAATTCAGAACAATTCTTTTATATTAGTGATTGGGGGATGGGGTATCACAAGATGATTTCCTTAACTTCTTAATTTGAATGGTTTGTATGTAGCTTCATTTGTTTGTGGTTGTGTCTAACATGTTTCCATGGACACACAGTTCCATCCTTCCTCACACAAACCTCCAATCCACTCCTTCAGCTTAGAAACTCACGTTTTTGTGATTGACACACTTCATGAGAACCAGTTCCCTGTACGCCCTCTTGGCATGGGTCTGGTTCTGGAAGGGTCTGCTCAACTTCTTGATGGCCACATTTCTGTCCAGGACGGCGTCATAGCCAGCACTGCAGAGACAAAGGATATCACTGTATTAGCCAGTCATTATATTATATATATGATATTATTTTATATATTATTATGGTTCATGGAAGAATAATGGGGTGTGTGTGTGTGCGTGTGTGTGCTGTGTGTGCTGGCTGCCCAGCCGTCCACTTATTTTTGGACATTAAACAAAATATGTATAAGTAGCTTATTAAAAACTTTAGTTCTGGTGACATTTTAAAAATATATAGTGTCCATCTATCAGTTTTATTAATAATTGTATTGTTATATTAATACTGTATAGGCATTAACACTATTACATTATAAATACAATTTACAAAGGGTATTGTTCTCAATTGGTCAGGGAGCATAATAACTTTATATATATTTAAACACAGTTTTTTATAAATTAGAAAATGTTCAAATAACATATTTTAAGAACATGCATTGTGGCACATGAGGGATACATGTCTCTATGTTTCACATTTGCATGGTTTGACGTCATTCTCTCAAATGGTTTAAGTGCGTAATAGATATGCAATGTGAATGTTAAATGAATGTTGAATATGAAACTAACTTTACCGCCGTTGCTGACGGCCTTTCTGAAGTTGCAGGTTGCCACAATTTACACCTGACAGCTAAATAATCATGAGAGCTGTCTTGAAATGAGACAGATTCTATATTTACTGTGAAAATCAAATGTGCTTTACTATAGTTTTACTGAAACTATGTTTCAATTCAATAGACACCACCAGCCAGTTTGTTTTGGTGTGGTGGCAACAATTCTGCCGTGGCGCAGCGCCACAGCTGAATGAACGCAGAGGAAACACGTTATCGTATTGTCATCATATGAAGAAACAACTATTTTAAAGCTAGTGACATTATAATGATAATTTATCTGTATTAAAATCTGTTGCAGATAGATCTATTTTTGTAGTGCTAAAGTAGTGCTAAAACGCTAATGGAAAGATATGGCAAATACATAGTTGGCAGACTTAAGTATACTCAAACTAGAAAATCATAACAAAGGTGTATCGTTTCACAAGTGACAGTGGCTTATCATATGACTTGCTGCATCAAGAGTCCGTGACAGAAGCGCACTCCAGATCAGGAGGAGTGTAATAACAGTAGATTGATTTACGGTCACTAATGCCCAGAAGCTAATGCCACCACTAGATACAGGTCTACTCTACAAGTAGCTCCTAAAAGGTTACTGCCTTTTGGCGCACTATAGTATTATACCCCTTAACACTAAAGACTTGTTTGGGCCTGAGTGCCTACTATATCAGAAAGTAATTGATTCTTTCATTTAGCCTGGAGCCAATTCTTTCAGGAGGATAGGCCAAAAGATTAAGGGCACTTGTCTTGAATTCAGGCTGCTATTATACACACACGCACACACACACACACACACACACACAAGCACACGCACACACACACACACACACACACACACACACACACACACACACACACACACACACAGACAGACAGACAGACACATATCTAAGAATGGTAATATTATACAGACCAATGGAGCTGTTCCTTGAAATAACAAAGAGCAATGTTATGCTGGTTAAATAACTAAAATAACAATTTCTAAGTAACATTCCTGCTACAAACATGCAAAGCATCTGAATGGCTCCAAAATGCACTGATGTGTCTTTCTCAGGCAATTGTTGTATTGTTTTAATTTAATTTAAACATGAGAATGAATGTATTTTTTGCATGTTAATAAACCAACATTAAAGCTTTTATTGTAATATGCAACACTAAATGGAATACGCAGTTGTTTGTATATTGTATACGGGTGGGTGTGTGGATGGCTGAGTGTTATACAAAATGTCTTGTCATGTCTTTGTGGAGGCTGTGAGGATGATGTGTGGCCATGGCAACAGAGGAGCCTTCATAAAAGCATTAAACCAATAGGGATTTAGGTAAAGTCGTCTGTTTTTCCTAACAAGAGTGAATGCTGATGCCATGGCCAGCCAGCCTAAAGTACTCCAGCTTCCCCAGGTACTTCTCAGAGCTCCTCCAGTCCTGACCGACCACACCAGTCTGTACGCTGACTACGGCTGAGCCATTCTAATGATATCCTCTGTAATATTATGTTCACAGGCTTGACGACGGGGGCAAATGTTTCCTGATTGCATAAGAGAAGCAGAATGCATAATCATGATTTAAGGATAAGATTCTGGAACAGCCCTTGGTTGTTTTCACTCTGTCCTACAATCCGCTTTGTACTGGTGTATTGTTAACGCACATATTACTGGGAGTATACAGTGATAAACTGGGATATCGTGCAGCCTGTTTTAGCCCTTTTAAGCGGTAGACTATGATTTCATTCTGCGGGGGTTACGCGAGTGTTTTCGCCTGTAGTAATCCCCATCTGACACTATGACAGCTTCTGCCGAGCTAAAGACGGGGCCGAGCAGGGCACAGCAGAGCAGGTTAAATTAGATTTGCCCTGTCTCGACTGTCATGCATTGCTACAGCATCCATTAAAATGGGCCCGATCCCCGCATTAGCAGTCACAGCCTGCCCAAACTCCTTTGCAAATAGACACAATCCCTTCGGAAGGAATGGACACGAATGCGCTGGGGCAGATGTTAATGGAAATCATCAAAATAAAACTGTGTCTCAATTGGTAGCACACTCTACACACTTAAAGGCAGGGCCAGTCACACTCTACACACTTAAAGGCAGGGCCAGTCACACTCTACACACTTAAAGGCAGGGCCAGTCATACCCTCACACGCTTTCTAACTTCGAATTCAAAACAATCTCCATCAGAAGCACATTGAAACACATTGCGAAGCCTGTCACATTGTGTGTAGCAGTACTGGATTCTTTTTTCAGCACGCACAGAGAACAGTAATCTAGTGAAAAGCCAAGCAATCTTTGGTGAATTTGACAAAAATATTTATATTAAAATTAGCTTACAATAGCTGACTATACATTTAAAGCTCCTGTACAATATATTACAAACTAATGGAGCATAATAGCACATAGAATGCAGTGTGGCCCACATAATAAAAATTCAGGAATATTGTAGTATACTTTAGCACCTTTAGCAAAATAAAATTTAAAAAAAACATTCAAATGTTTAACGTTAGATTTTGTGAATTTACCCAAAGATTTCGGGTGGATTAAGGAATCACTTGATTGTGTGAGCCATATCCTGTAGGCTACTACCCCCGATAAGAGTAGTCTATAGGTTCGGACTGAGTCTGTTCCGGCCATGTTATGCTGTATGCTGTGGGTGCTATGCACCCATGTGCGCCAGGTGAGTAGGGCACATATCATCGACTTGATCCTTTTCACACACACAACACTAGTAAATGTTAAGTCCGTCTACCAGTGTCCAATTCACTCTAACAACCCAGTCAGTAATGTGCTAAATGTGTAGGGAATTCTACCATTATGTTCACAATAGCATAAAGCATATAACAGTTTTTGTTAGCAAAGCCACATTATAGTTGTAAATTACATTTTGGTAAGGATTAATGAGCGATTTAATGTTTGAAAATGTATGGAGTGAGCCAGCGGAATTCTGGGATGTACATAGCGATTAAGCCAAATGCTCAATTTCAAAAGAGCTTTAAACTAAGCAATGGAGTAGACCTATAAACACAATAGCGGACAAGAAAAATCAGAAAATGAAAGGCAGGCAAAACATTTTCCAAAAGGGCATGTAAGTCTAGCAGTTTACTTTGTAATGTACTTTTTCCTTTATCTGTGTCACTCACTTATGCGGCGCTCTTGACTACATTTTGGGTCAGAGTTAATGTCTACATTATATTGCCCCTATCCATACAACTTAACATAGTTGGCGCTGACGCACTGGTGCGATTTACTATTTGCAACCATGAGGGCAGATTTTAAGGGGACTAGTAAATCATTATTAAAATGCGAATATGTGCCACAAGCACATTTAAAGAGGTACTGTAACTTACCCAAAGGAATATGGGACAAAAAGGTAAATCATGCCTATGTATGTTGACTCGTGTATAAATTGACTTGGCATAAATTAGAAAAGTTGATAAACAAGAGAATTTGAAAGAAATACAGAATGATTGAGACCCTTATTGCATTATATTCCAGTATATTTAAAATAGTTTTGTGTTTTCCTTTACATAAAGACATTTTCACCACAAATTGGTGCATAAAAGGCAAAAATGGCTGCATAGAAATTCACCAGAATGCAGGAAATGGAAGTGTTTGATGCTTAGCATGTCCTGGGGCAAACCCCCAGACCCCCTGCTTAATATGTAAATTCACCAATGTTTAAACAGGGCTGACGCCAATGCAAAAATATGAACCTATTATTGTTTATTATTGATTGATAGGCCCACGGTGACATTTGTGATTTAGATGTCTTTGGATGTAGGCGTACGGATCACATTCCCATTACGGGCTGAACACCCCTAAAGGTCTGATCCTAGAATCTCCCCTGCTTTGAAAAACATCCATTCTCATTATCTTATAAATCTTTTCCACAACAGGAAACTCACACAACCTTTTGAGTTTATTTGGCTGATTAGACAGTCGGTTTGATGTTACAATGCAAAAGTGGCATACTATAAAATAGTGAACAATCATTGTGCACACTGAATACAACTATAATCAGCCAACTCAAAACACCTGGACCGGGACTTCAACAACTCAAACAGGACAGGGAGAAAGTTGGGAAGCACTTCCGGTACCTGACAAAATGGTCTATTATCTTTAGTTAGCTAATGCTAAACCCATAAATGTGTGAATGGATGACAGAAATGTCTCTTTAATAAAAGAAACAAGGTTGAAATCCATTAAAATGTAGGGATGCTTACCAGACAATTCCCTGAGCCCCCGAGCCAATGGGCTTTAAATTCTGGTAGCGTTTTAGAACTGTAAACGTAGAATCTCCAACTTCCACACTGTAGAACTGGTTGTCTACTTTGCTTTTGCTCATGTTGTAATGTTTAGCAATATATGACACATCCACTTGTTTTCCAAAACCCTGCATGGAACAAATACATCAGAGAATCTTGTTTAGTTATGATTACAATGTTTTCTGTTGTCTGTTACACATTAAATAATAACACATATAGACAATTTACGGTACATTGCTTTATACATACAGCCATAAATAAATAAAACAACCTATTAAGGTATATACACTATACTGTGTACACACACATAAAACAGTATATTGACCTTGATGTGATCAAAATTAGTACAGATAAGTTCTGTAGACAAAACAAAATAGACCTAACAGAACAAACTACAGGTGGCAACAATTTTCACAATTGTTTTGTGCAAATGTTTATTGACTCAGACAACAGCTAATTCACGACAGGAAAAAACATTGTTGTAGCTTGCCTGTATGCCCAGTAAATACACTGCAAATGTTATCAACAAAGGAGTCAATAACTATGCCACAACACCAAATCAGCTAATTGCAGACTAGCTAATTACAGTACTATGAACCAAGCCAAGAGCTGTTTCAATGGGCTTATTGGGTAGTAGAGCAGAGGCCTCAAGGTCTTACAATGGAAATGTGAATTTGTGTATTTATAAATGTATACAATGTAATGATCATGCTGAAGTAGACGAGACAACCAATAATACATTAATTTGAACATTTTGTTCATCAAATTGAAGTTGTTGATCACTAACTAAATATGAGAAGAAAATGTCTATGTAATTCTTCCACAAAATGTGAGTACTGAGATAGAACTTAAGAATCCAATTACTTTGTCTGTGTTCAGAACAAGACTTCTGTCCAATTATGGCCTATGACATTAAAACAATCTTAAATATCTTAATCTACTAGATTTTTGCATGACACGGTAGGGAATATAAATTCAAATCCAATATGAATTTGTATATGATTTTTTTTAAAGAAGCTTTTAGTTTTAAACCAGGGGTATTAAAGTTACGCATTAACAACATGTAACATGTTCCCTCGCTCTGGAGCTTGAGTTATGATTTGAATTTGAGCATTTTTTTAATGGTAAAATTAAAATCTTTTAAATATGTGTGTGTGTGTGTGTGTGTGTGTGTGTGTGTGTGTGTCATTAATATATAATTGCATGAAGCAGGCATATTCTGATATATAAGAGTTGAACACTTGAAAAAAACTATTCCCTGTTTAGGGCCAGTTTTGAATACATTAAGAGATGTGTGATTAATTTGCGATGAATCACCTACAGGCAAGGCAACCATGTGATTAATCACAATTAAAATGTTTAATTGATTGACAGTCCTAGTTTAAGCATGTACATACAGTATTGGTTGTTGTTCATTTCACTTTACATACGAAAACACAATCAGTGCAACACAAAAACAATGCCGGGGAAATGGAAGGGAATGAATACTGTACCTTTTCTACCTGAAAGGAACACACACCTGACAAAAGGCTATCTTTACATCCAGGATAGGTTGGCCGCAGTTATATAAGAAATGTCTGCCCATAAATACCTGCAAGACACAAGTAGAGAACAGTTAAATGTTTTCAACGGGTATTTCGTCTGACACAACACAGCCTTAAAAAGGCAGCTAAATACATTTCAAACAAGGTAATGTTCAGCCATTACAAAACATAGAATGACGTTGACGACTCCATACAGTGCTATCTATTATAACTATATTGCAACAACAACTCTTCATATTAGGCTTTCACCAAATTCACGAGTGTTTGATACTTCATTTTATACATTTATTTCCACCTGTCCTATAATAGCGTCACACGTTTGATCCAAATCCCATTTTTAAGAGCTGTAGGATACAAGAGAGATTTTAGCTTTGCCTATTTAGGCCACTCTGTTATTGTACACCTCTGCGGTGTCATGCTACAGCCGGGCAACGCTAATGTTCACTGTGCTGGCCTATGATGCTTATATCAGATCGCACTGCTGATAGAGAACCCTTACCCTCCTCTGCAGTGCCACAGGCATATAATATACAAATACAAGTGTTGAACAATCACCACAATTGTGTTTAGAGGTTCTGTACGTACGTAATATCTTTCGGCTGAAGTTTTTTTACATGAATTCGAGTGCATTCGAGTGCGTTTCAGTGCATTCAGAAGCGTCTTAATCAATATTTCAACAAAGCTCTGCCAAAATTCACAACACGTTTTAACACCCCTGCCATTGTGTTAACCCAGCCCGATGTTTGCGATTAATCTAACAGGCCAACAGTGACTCAATACAGCTTTCTATCTAGCCAACTTTACATCGTCATGAGATATCCAAATGTAAACTTTGCCCAAATGTTTGTCTTAGCAGAATTATCTGGAATAATTCAAACGGTTCGTGAATTGCCTCAGAGTAATATGAATATAATAAGTTGCCTAGGGAACTAGGGAGTAGGCTACACAGCATTGGTTAGAACCCAAGTTGAATGCAGCATCGCTGAACAGTTGACTAGTATACCCTTCTGTCAATGTTGGACTTCTTTTGCAATCTTTTACTGAAACTAAACTAAACTAAACTATACTGAACTAAACTAAACTAAACTAACAAACCGATCAATGAAAGCAAATGAACGCTGTCGCTAAATGCACAAAGCATCAGTATTTGTTGCTTTTAGATGTGATAACACCCTTAGACCTAAGCATGATGACTCAATATAAACAGTGATGGCATCTTCCTTCTACACGTCATACAGCACAAACTCAGTTAATAACAATCTTTATCATCAATGCAACAATGTTGTCTGTTAAATAACGCCTCAATATGTAGAGTTATGTTAACCAAACACACTTTAAAGGAACCACTTATCATCCAGAACGGTTTTACACCCAACTGAAACATGAATTCCGATAATTATAATACATAACTTTGGGGTAATGTAATCTCTCATGGGCAACCACATTCCTATGTCTATGAAACTAATTAGTCTTAAAAATACAATACATATCTATGTGATTAACTAAACTAATGAAACTTCCTTCACTAATTACACCTTTTCATCATGACCCAAATCAAACTACACAAAACAATCAAAACAAATAGACATTGGCTTGTCAACACATTGCTCAAATCAAGATATGCTGACAGTCTGAGTCAAAGTGCTCTACTTGCAGCTGAGACCCCCTAAAATGTCGATTTATCATTCAGACTGTTTGTCTAATGAAGACAAACCTATGTCACTTGACAGGTAAATCTAGAACTACATTATAAACTTGACTTTCATTAGGCTACTTCACTTTAGCCAATATACTCAGGAAAACAGGATGTTCTGAGTCAATCAATAATAACAAAATAACAAACCATCCTGTCAATAAAAACTGCAGCAAATCGGCAAGTCAAAGGTGACATCAGATGTTCGAGACACGCACATCCATATCGAAGAGTGAAAGACAAAAGGCTGTATACCTGATTCCCTGGCAAAGATATGAGACAATAAACATCTGTTATCGCAGATGTTCACTATAGAGATGAGAGGTCTGTCTCAGAGATTAGCATATCTGAGCTGTGCCTCACCATGATGAAATTTGATTAAAAAAAAGAAAAAAAAGCTTTATGATCAGGCCTGATTAAAACAAACTATCTGATGTGATTATATTATTACCTAGCTGTAAAGATAGGGAGAGGAATACTTGAGCCTGTAGAATGACACTTGATTTTATTACAATTTTGGTATATTGTATGTCCTAATTATAATGCATTCACACCACCACCCCAACCTAACCAGGAAAGCAGAGTAAACCCACACAGACATGAGGAGAACATGCAAACTCCACACAGAAAAGCCAGGTCAACTGGGGTTTGAACCTGTGACCTGTTTGCTGTGAGGCCACTGGGCCACCGTGTAGCCACATATTAACAACAGCTGCAAATGTTCGCTGCAAATACCCACAGGTACGGTAGGCAGCACGGGTAACTGTTAAAAAAAGAGACAACTTGAAAGATAAGGAGTTTAAAATAAGAAAAAAATTCGAGTTAAATGGTGTCGACATTTCTGAAGCCTTTTGCTAATGGAGAGACGGCCATTAAACCTTCTGCGTATATTTGTGTGTGTGTGTGGTTATGCACTAGTGCCTGGTTCAGTCCTTCCTGCCCTTTGCCCATGAGCCTGGGACCAGAACACAGTGTTACACCAACACCCTGGACACAGTTCTCACAACACCTCACCAGGATAAGAATCATTCTGCATTATGACCAGGTGGGTATTTTGTTTCAGAATGAAACTACTGAGACACAAGAATGTTTTAATGTGAACTCAAATTGAGCCCCCTAAACGATTTACATGCCTGTTAGATTGCTCAAGGAGCTGTTGTGAAACTAAAGGTCGGAGGATAAAACACTAGATGTGGTGGTTTATGTATTTTCTATTTCTGTTATCATCCGCACACCACAGGCACCTAATAGACACATTTTGTTAATGTCAGGGGATGTTTCATTTTTGCCTTTCGTTCATCGCCCCCTTCAAGTTTGAACTTTTCTTCTCTCTCTCTCTCTCTCTCTCTCTCTCTCTCTCTCTCCTCCCCCCCCCCCCCCACCTCTCTCTCTCTCTCTCTCTCTGACTCGGTGCTCCATTGTGATGGTCTGGCATCTACTGCAGTATGCAGCGTTGCCTGAGTTTGCAGCCTAAGCCAAAACATCACACAGCCTCCTATCTGGGCTCAGGGGAAGCCCGGGAAGAGAAGGGGGGGCTTTTTAAACTGCAGGCCAGCCAGGAAAACAAGGCAACACACAGAGCCCACACCTCACATACAGGCATGACAACATCATCTCAAAATGATGCTATTCTAGATACAGATATACAATTATTTTATTGCATTATTATTAATATTAATAATTATTATTATTAGTATTTCCTATAACACCAGCTGATACCCAAATAATAATGATATTTTGTTTTTATGTCGGAAGTATCTGTATCTGTAGCTACAGTACTGACTGTATTCATCTATAAGTCACTTTATCTAGCATGTTACAGACCAAAATCGTGACGATTTCCAGCGTCATGCCATGCACATACTGTACATTCAGGTTTCTTATTAAATGTGGGTTGAATAACTGCAGTCGCTGCAGTTTTATGACACACTGTATGCCATAATAACGACAACATGTGGGCAGACTGTGGCAGACATCTCACTCATCAATGCTTGTTGGATCAGTCAGAAGTAACTGTTGTTGCGACCGGATATAATCATACAAAGGATTACTCTCGACTAAATATGGTACACATATACTTTTGAGTACACAATAATGTTACAGGTATTGACTGTTGGGTTCATTTCAAATGGACTACATTTATATAGCACTTTACTTTTCTAACCTACAAGCCACTCAAATCGCTTTACAGTATCGCCTCATATTCATCCATTCACACATCCACCGATGCTGGTGTCAACCATGCAAGGCACCATTCAGCGGACATTAGCAGTCAGGGTTAGGTGTCTTGCTCAGGGGCACGTTCACACTAGGTCAAGAGTTTTGGGGTTTGCACCAGCAGCTTCTCCATCGCCCTGCTGTGACACTGCCACCCTGGCTGGCTTTCAGTTAATTTAATTTCAGATTATTAAAACACATATTTCTCTTAAGTATTTAGTCTTAAGTATGTTTCTTAAATTGTTCTTACTTTACATTTTTACATAACACTTAATGTAACGGTCATGACAACACCTTTTTTATTATCGAATTTCAAATTTGGAAAGAATACAGCAATATCATGAACATGATATCAGTACCATTAGTCTGAAATACAGTTACTGAAGTCTCATTGCAGGTGTGCTGATGATTCAGAGAGATTGGGCTTGACTGTATCACATCTTAGAGCTCCACACTCCACTGGCAGCAGTGATAAATGAAGGCTACACACAAATCAGATGAAATGCATTTATGTAACTTTGTATCTCACTCTGCAGGTCACGTTGCTGGGTTTGTCCACAGAGGCGATATTGCTGCCTACATGGGCTACTTCCATGCTGCATTCAACTCTTAAGCTTACTGCTGTATGATACGTTATTTATCCTTCCTTCCGTCCTTCCTTTCTTCCTTCCTCCCTTCATGTTAAATCTAGAGTATTGCCTTTGATCTCACAAGCTATACTACATGGTAGAATGGAACATTATACAGTACAAGAGAGTAACACTTTGCTTCAGATATTACATACAGTAAATATGTACTGTGTCCTGTGTTTCTTACCCAATCTGCATTATTCTGTCCAACTAATGAGCACCTTGTCCATGCACGTCACCATAACAGACCACAAATTACATAACATAACCCATCAAGATGTTAACAGAAGTGTTTGACAAAAGACTGAAATTTATAAATAATATACAGTAAAGACAGCACATTTTGAAATGTGCTTTATACAGTATTCATAATGTAATTTATGTCTATTATTCTGTTTGCGGGGGAAACAAACTACACAGTATAATAATAATAACCTCAACTTTATGATGCTGTATTGGATTATATGAAATAGATTAGGATTACGACAGAGTTGCTACTGCAGATATATTGCTTAAAATGCAAGTATTGCGTTTCAACTAAAGACATCCAGTGTCAACAGACTTTTAGTTCAAGCGTATAAACACTCAAATCTGAAAGAGCCTATCGATATCTATATAGCTCTAAACTTGTATAACAAGCCTTTAGACCAAATACAGTTACCTAACTTTTATGAATATTGCAGGACAACCAGATCTTCCCTCACTCATGGTATGATTAAAACTAGTATTAAAACAAATGCACAAAAAAATAGTAGGTGCTCTGTTCAGAAAGCACAGATCCGTCAAATAAAAGCTTTTCTTGTGTGTTCGCTGCAGCTCTTAGACAGGCATGGAAGCTTCCTGAATTATTCAACATACAAGGTCACAGTTGTGAAGGCTGTTTCTGCATGGGTTTGTTTCCTTAAAAACCTCATGAGCTGTATCTTTTGTCAGTGTGTAATTGCCTTATTGTCCTGTGCCACACACCCTTATACCAATAGAAAGCAAATCTTGACTAAACAGGCCTAAAGATTAAATATGGCGTGGCAGGCATAACAGTACCAACTGTTCAAAGAAAGATATACTCCTGAAACCTACATATTTTGAAGGACTGTAGTAATTAAGGTTTGATAATAAAGCTATAGACCTATTTCCAATAAAAGTTTGGTTTATTAAAATAATTCAGAACCAGATTGGCCTGTGAAATAAAATGTTCGGGCATAGACTATAGTAGCCTAGTACAAAACAGTAATCCCACACAAAGTGGAGTGCATGTTTATGTATGCTGTCTGTCTCATCTCTCCTGCAGTAAAGTGTGGGACCTCTGTGGAACAAGAGATGTGTTTCTGTTGCTCATCGTGCTCGTTATACGTTTTGGAGAAAATGTCAAAAGCACATTATATAATTTCTGGTTTAGAAACAAACTTTCATTTATTTAAAGAGACATTTGGGAAACGCTGAGGTCAACATTAGAAATAGTCGAATGTGCCAAACATTTGCCTACTTATCTTTAGGAATAACTTGATATAGCCTATATTTAGCCTATCCATATCTTAGACGCACAGACTGCGCAGATTTCTTGGGAGGAGGAGGCTGCTAAAATCATAATATAACTGAAATCTAGCTCAATACTAAAATATTAGCAATAGACTATACGTGTCAAGTAAAGGGATTTTTGACGAGCATTCTTCGATGGGGCATAATTTCGCACCACCCAATATTCCTCTTGAAATGTGCCGACAGTGGCAGCCATGGCATCACAACAAATTACCATCCAGTGTGCTTTGAACGACTGCACTTAAGGAAAACTGGGAAGACTGTAGGACTACCCAATTGTAAAACAGCAAAACATCAAGACAATCAATCCTATTTTAGATCTAAATATTGTGTGACATGTTTGTGAATGTTCTAGAGAAAATAAACATGTAGGCCTAAAGTGGACTTATCGGCTAATAAACATGTTTATAGGCTATACTGCATCTGCATAACCGGATGTCTATGGAATTGAAAGGGTCAGGAACGCGCGGATGGACAACACTTGACTATTTTTCGCTATTATAAAATTCCCGCACTCCTTTGGGAATAAAAACACCGTACGTTGTTGTGGGCTTGTCTAAATTGGGTTGCTATAGTCGCTGAACATCCCCACAGTGCGCGGTTATTAGTGGACTTCATTAACCTTCATACCAATCAATATTCATCACCCCACCCTCCATCAGGATCCCGCATCGCATCAACATCCATCCACCAACCCACCGACCTACCATTCCGTGCCAGCTGAAGACGATCCGGTTAACAGTTCTGCTCAAAACATTCCGACGGGAAACATTTTGGTAATCTTACTCGATGTGAAAGTAAAACGCTGAGATGGAGATGAAACAAAAAAAGGCGACGAGGAAACAAAACAGAAACGACGGGACGTGGTTTGCGGATGACGAATCGATTCCCCTCTCACCACCTTGCGACCATTGTGCTGCAAGATGCTGGCTGTACCATTGTGGACCTACCAGAGGCGAGGGAGGCAGAGAAAAAAAGAAAAGGGTTAGGGAAATATGTTACTATAGCAACCGAAAGGGAGCGTATCTGACGTCAGAGCTGGAAAAGAGACAGGCAGAGATCACATCAAGGCCCATCTGCGGAAGGGAGGGGGTCTCCCTCGTCGCACTGCCAGCGCATGTGAGCATTTTATTGGTCAATCCTTACTGATGTTTTGACTCTTACATGAGTATCTGTCGCATCTTCTACTGTAACTGGCCAAACATCCATCTACATAGTCAATAATGACATTCATTCAACAGTCATTTTACTTATAGGCCAACAAACAAATAAGAGTCTATATTGTTAATATAATAATAACAAATTGATTACAAGAAATGCACGGATCATATCACACACAACTAACTAATATTAGCAAACATTCAAGTAGACTACGTAGCCTAAGCTACTGCATTCAGATGTAAAATCCTAAATGAAAAATAATTAATTGCAGCAATAGGCAATTGCGTGTGTAGGCACACACACACACACACACACACACACACACACACACACACACACACAAGAACATATGTAAAGGCATATAATTTATAACGCACAGTATTAACTTTGCATTATGTGCTTAAGCCTAACATGTATTTGTAATAGGATGTCTCATATTATTTAGTTAATTTGAATGGTGTAGTCTACCATTTATCGATTTATAGCACTGCATATAGCCTACTGTAATTGCATCAAAGTGCCGGTAGATGGCAGCCTGAGCAAGAAATTGACATCTCCGGTTATACAGCTGGAAGGAAGTACTCAGCAGTGAATTGCTTCCTGCTTGGCTTGGAGGCACGACCATTATAAACATCCATGGTCTGTATAACAAAGATCCTTTGATGTGATCCACGCAGGGTATTCTCTCTTGTTGGAAAGTTATGAGTAAACTTTTGCCTGAGTAAACCTGCATAGGCCTATATAATAATTAATTATGTTGCCAAATGAAAAGAAAACAGTACACATGATTTGATCAATTGTATACCATATAGTGTATATGTGCTTATACAATTGTGTGTGTGTGAGAGAGAGAGAGAGAGAGAGAAAGAGAGAAAGATGCAACCATATCAATTTATAAATTGCAACACTCATAATTAACTAAATTACAAAAATGTATGTTAAATGTTTACAATGTGTTAGTTCTTAATTGCGCACAATGTGATACATTGTTCAAAGTAGCCTATAGTATGTTTAGCCTATGCTAAACCTGGTTGGCCTATTGCATTATTGCATTATTGCTATATCTGTTGGCCTATTGACACCTATTGCATCTTATCCGTCCTGGAGGGGTGAATTCCTCTCTGTGGTCCCTTCCCAAGGTTTCCTCATTTTTTTCCTCATTTGTTTTTTAATGGAAGTTTTTCCTTGCCCGGGTAGAGGCGCAGGTTAAGGGGGTGCTGTTTGTTTCCATGTGAAATATAGGCTGTACAGTCCTTTGAGGTAATGTGATTAAAGGCTATATATATATAAACCCGACTTGACTTGACTTGACTTGGCACTTTTGTAAAGAGTCACATCCCTAGACATAGGCCTATGTTTACCTAGTCACACCACCCACCGCTGACACATTTTCCTTCTTGCTTCCAGCCTCTAACAGTAGTCTACCTATACGTGTGTCGGCCACGCCGACCAGGTAGACTAGGAAGGTGGTAGCACTATGATCACATTAAATGCGCGGCATCCCTGTCAAATATTGGACCAACAAAATTTCTCGTATATTTTCCTCCCAGCTATGGGTTACTATAGAGACGCCTCCCGGTTCTATATGACGGTCCCCCAAAAGAGAGCCAATAAGCAGCGGTAGTAAGGTGTCTGGTTACTCCCAGCCAACCCACGCTAGGCGCCCAAAGAAAGGGAGGGGTTAAACTGCTCCTCTGCAATGGTAACTTGGGAGCAACCGAGAGAAACATCGGGCTGAGAAGTGGTCAAGAACCACTGCAAGTACGTTTTCCAGCGGGGATTTGAAGTATGCTAATTGTGTACGTAGGACATTCTACGCCCACCCTGCGGGTTGATAAGACAGTTTACTTCCTGTGGAGTTGGGTAGTTAAATTGAGAGGTAAACCTGTTGCTTCATCGACGTAGTCGAACAACTCGAAGATGTTCCATTGTGGACGAGATGGCGTTGTGTCTCGTTTGCCTGCGTACTAGTAGACTGTTCGGATTACAAACATTCCCTATTCGGATTACAAACATCCCAGCTCCAAGATAATATTAATATTTTGCCTGGTAAGTTTCGATTGGACAACAAGTGCTATGAAAACTTAAGTAGGGACTTTTTCTTGGCATAGCCTGTGGCAACTGCTTGCCACATCACATAGCAGGGATACGTGCCTGTCTGTTTTATCACATGAGTTGAGAGCAGGAAATTACATTATCGAATAGAATATTGCATATATATTACAATGTTGTTAAATACGGTTTAGTGTTCAATTAAGTAAATATGTAACTAGCACATGAGAACAACCTAATGGCATTTGCGTTAGCCTACATCACGCGAACCTATTTGAAGCATGAGCGAAACTAAGGTATGGGGGTTGAACTCTTGACCACCCCTACATTACCATGGAAACGTAGTTCGGATTTTGAGATCGAACGTTGATTTTGGGTATGGTTGGATACAATGTTTCAGGTAATGAAGCAGTCAGATGATTTGGAGGAGATGACATCATGAGCAACATAAACAACTCAGCCATCTGCACATAGCCCAAGCCCAGACGCGTGCGCGTGTGTGTGTGCGCGGGAGGGAGGGAGGGAGAGAGGGAGTGGGAAGGGTTTGAGGTTAGGGGGGAGTTGGAGTGGACCGTGGTTCAGTAAAAACCATGCTGTGAATGTCACGGTACCCATAGCAACCCTGTTATTAGCAGGAATGGGGCGGTTCAGGAGCAGAGGCCAAAACGAGAACCGAGGCCGTCAGTCCATGCATGGTTTGATAATTGTGGGAGCAATGATGCGATCTGCTTTTGGGAAGTCATGTTCCTCCTGTCCTGGTTATACCCTGAAGCACATGAATATATGGAGAGAGACACCTAGTCTAATGGAAGTGACTCGTGTTCATACCCTGTATTGTAACTCCTGAGTCATGGGTTAATTAAATAAAAGTTACTAAATGAGAGACAATCGTGCCTTATGCTTACAGTTCGAAATACATATCTTCCTTGGCTCTAGACTATAGCCTGCCTGCGTGTGTTTAACATTTGCTAGTATGATATTCTCCGGGGAACAGAGGTTTTCTTTGAATTTGTTCCATGGTTTTCCTGGTAGGCGTTTTCACCTCTTTGGTGCCCCCACACCACTGCTTTAGTCCAAATGTCTTTGCCAGGTGAAACTAAACCACAACCCTGAAGCACAGAGGAAATTAGCCAATGTCTCCTCACATCTTGGGTTTACGTTGTTGAAAATAGTCAGTAGGAGGATAGAAGATGGTGTTTTCTCAGATAATAGCTTTTCTCTTTAACATTTTGCAAGAGATTATTTCAAGGTCAGAGAAAAGTGAGGTTTTTTTTTTGGGGGGGGCATTATGTGGCTTTACCGCTGTGTCACAGACTTAAAACAAGACTGGGGGGGTGAATCACCTAAATACAGAGTATGGCACGCTATTAGGTTTAATCTCGATTATTCTTTCCTGGATTATTTCCTTTCAAATCCTTGTCTTGTTTACGTTGCTCTGTGTAAGTATAGCTGTGAGAATATAGAGAATAACATGACACACGCATGCTCAGTGAAGGTTGTGCTCTCTCGTTGTTTTGGCCCACTGGCCCCCCATAGGCTAAGCCCTCTCTTAAGAAGCAGGACTCAGGACCAATGGGAGGAGAGCCAGATTTAGTCTCTGTGGATACAAAACATTCCACTGTGGGGTCTCTGTTGAAATTACAACAACGGGACCCAAACAATCGGCCTTCCCAGCGCCCGTTTGCCCCCATTCTCATGGGTAATGAGACGGATGGATAGTAACACACTTTCCATCTCTCATCACGCCTCTCATTGATAGAAATGGCTAACACACATTCCTGCATAAACCTGTATGACATGTATATACTCATTAACCTGTTTGAATTAGACTCCGTGATCTAAAGTCCAGGTAGGCTAAAAACGCACAGGTAATACAGTTATCATTCAATCAAGACTAAATCAATGATAAGGTAACTAGTTGATGTCACTCTCATCTCTTGTACTCAGATCATCAAGCATTTAATCTGTGCTCAAGAATTCTAGCGAGCCATATGTACATGTATTATGTTAACACACAACATTGTTAATGCAGACATTTTGCACCACATCATGATCAATTTGAACTTGACTTCACACTGTACATACTGTACTAATCTTCATGCTGTACATTTATTGGTATGCCGACTGCCGTCACGATTCAGATGGAGGCTAATCAAAAAGTTCCTGTTGTTATTACTCTTACCTAGGACTACATAACAAGAAGATTGACTAGGGATTGAGATGCAGCACTGCAGTTGGAACATGCCCACACAGTGATAGAAGACAGATAAACACTTATTTATTTATGAACACATCCCCAACTGACACAGGGAAATCACGATTCAAAGAAAGCTAAAAAGCTGCTAATGTTTTGTGTACGTGCCACACACAATGCACTTTGTAGGGCAAATATTGGATATCAAAGATGACTCTCCCTTGAAGCATATGCCTGTTGCGACCTGCCTGACCAAAAGTCTCCCTTTGTCAATAAAATGTTTTGCTACTTTTTCCCAAAGTGCAGCAGTGATACAAGATGGGACAGGGTATTGAGCTTTAATGCTGACGGCTATTTACATTAAGATTACCTGCCGGACCGTTCTCTCTTTCCATTTTAAACCATTGCTTTCTGACAGTTAACTATGACGTTTAGTGTGTAGTAGTATTATTTTATCCTGGAATCTATTCAGATTATCATAACAGACCACTCATGTTATCATCACTAATAAATACATTACGTTTATTGGCCTACTGCACTATATAGAGGTACAATTAAAATATTAGCTAGGTTAGCATCCCTTGTGCTTTTTGCTAATTGTGCTCATTAGACGTTTGGTCTCCACATCATTAGCTTTATGTTAAATGAGCCTAAAATTGTAAGAGGCTAAGTGTGTTTCTAGATGACTGACATCTTGAGGTGAATTTGGTGGAAGACAATTTGGCAATGCATGAATTATCTACTTCTTTGAATCTATTAGCATCTGGTTTCCTCTACGTCACAGCCAGTGAAAATTGCATGCTACTCTTTCTCTGTCTGAGCATTGCGTTCCTCTTTCCTTCTGGGACGTTTCTAATCTATTTCGGGTGGGAAAGTACGGACTAATACAAGGTTGCGTTCCTAACACAAGTGCATTAAAAGCCTCAGTTGAACTTTTGGTTCGTCTCAGATGTGATCACCCTCGAGAGGATTTGCCTCGGATATTGAATAACTAACTAACGCTTTTGTAGTGCCAGATCAGGTGTTTTGAGTGCACAGCAGGCAGATGGGTTATCCACAAACACAAATATTCCACTTGTTTCTTAAAGGTACTCTGTTCCAACGTCCCTCCACTGCCCAAATGACTGGCATCAGCTCACTGTGTTTGAAACCCTTTGAATACTGCTGTGGGGCGAGCTGTGCTGTGAGCCTTTATAGCAGTATGGGGAGGAAGAGAGTAGAACTGTGGCGCTTGGCAATGTCTAGAGTTAAACCAAAACAAGTATTTGTAACTCTGGTTTTAACCCACAGGGGCAAATGAGAATTTACAGACATGTATAGAAGAGGCAGACCTCTTAGAGATTTCTGAATGGAGCTCAATTGGAGAGGTTTGTAATGGCAGTTGGAGGAAACCTGAACTGATTACGTATATAGAGCCAATTGTTTAGTAGCACTGACACAAACCAGGGCAAAGGGGTTTTAAATGTTATTTTAAGACAAAGGCAAGCTTTATATAGTTTATTTTTAATCACATTTGACTGGTGGTTTTATGCAGTTTAATTATGACTAGATGAAAGTACAGTAATGCCTCTCCCCATTCATTTAGACACGGTCTTTCTAAAAACTGCCCAGAGGCGTTAGCAAGATGGCTACCGAGAGGCCAGGGTTTACGAGTGCCCTATTTAAGAATGTGTTTTGAATATAAGTGTAGAACTAGTTTCAAACATTATGTACAAAAATAAGGAGCACCACTACACTATTTAATGCTCAAAAACATCTGGCTTCTACCTACCTCCTACAGGGAAGATGCATGTGTCCCTGGCAGAAGCTTTGGAGGTTCGAGGAGGTCCACTCCAGGAAGAGGAGGTGTGGGCAGTTCTCAGTCAGAGTGCTGAAAGCCTCCAAGAGCTCTTTCACAAAGGTACTGACTCATGGTCTGAACAGTCATAAGGTTAAGCAATTATAATTCAATCAGCGTGACTGACTATTGTCAAAAGAGAATATAATACAAATATGCATTCCTTCAAGAGTCTTTTTGTGTTTTGATATTGGGCGTGGTTAGCCAATGAGCATCATAAAATCAGTAGCAGCTAGCCTACCCACTAGCTCACAGCACGAGAGACGGCATCTGGGTCTTTAAAAAAAAAAAGATTCAAATCATGTCACTCCATGATGAAATGATTTGCACAAAACCAGAGATTTCACATTAATTTCTATTATGAACTGTAAACTCTAATATTTCAACCCATTTGTATCTATGCACTTATTGTGAAAGAATACTTTTGGACAAGGGTGTGCCACTAGAGTAGTATCAGACAGTCCCCAAGGTTGCTGGTGCTGAAGCCACGTTACCTAGCAATATAAAAGCCTCACAATTAGTCGTCCGATGTAGCGGGAACAACTTTGTCATGTTCTCCGCGTGCATGTGGAGAACATGCTTAGACGCCAACTCGAACGTGCGCCGTTACAATACTGTGTTTTCCCTGCTGTTTTTAAACAAGTTTTATCCAGGGGCTGGTTTTACTCACCTCAAGGCCCTTCATGGCCTTGCACCCTCTTGCCTCTCCAACCTCATTCACTCACACACCTCATCTCGTAGTTTCCGCTGTTCAAACTCAGGTGTGCTCACTGTCCAAAAATCAAGACTCTGCACTATGGGGGACCGGGCTTTTAGTGTTGCTGCCCCTAACCTGTGGAACACTCTCCCTGCTGAAACCCGCAACTCAGACAGTGTGTCCTTGGGTATCTTGAAAGGCACTTGGAAATGTCCTTTATTATTATTATTATTATTATTATTATTATTATTATTATTATTATTAACCCTAGGCTCAGACTAAGAACTTTTTTCAATGGCGATCTTCACCTTAGTCTTGGACTAGGCTTAATCCATCTCCCTGATGCCGCCCAATAATGTTTAGCTTTGTTTTTACTGAATGTTTTTATTGGGCAGGTTATGTTATAAAACGAAGAGATGTTTCTTGAAAAGCTGGTATTTCATGGACCTACTGTAGGCGGGTACAACAGGCACATCCTCCAAGGCTCTGTCTCTGTCTGGACATTGTGTTCTATTTGTTGGTTATCTATAGTGTGTACAGCTATGCTCTCTGGGATCTCTTTCTTGCCTTCATCCGGAGGCCATGCACCAACTCTAATGTGCCAATTTGAAGACCCCGGTGTTTCCTAGATAAGCTGACTGAAT
The DNA here is from genome assembly GCA_026546735.1 of Forbesichthys agassizii. Taxonomy (NCBI): domain Eukaryota; kingdom Metazoa; phylum Chordata; class Actinopteri; order Percopsiformes; family Amblyopsidae; genus Forbesichthys; species Forbesichthys agassizii. The sequence goes on along the minus strand of JAODLL010011735.1, from coordinate 5,947 downwards.
AATTTGTCACAAAGTTCAAGTGAAAACCATTCATCAGCTGGTGGGATTCAGTGAATTGTGATATCTGGAATCCAGCTGAGTCATACGATAAGCAAGTGGGAGTGTTTTTCACCTTCCCTCCGTCCCCCGAATGCTTAAATCCATTTATGCATTTTTATATCTCCCAGGGACATTCATGTCCACATATTCTCACTACCTGGAGGCGTAAGGCCTAACAATGCATCAACCTTGCTCAAAACTATATTAGTTGTGTGCAGTTGGTATGTAAACAAGAGACTACAGCCACTTACTGTAGTTCACTGTTGACCAATAGATGTGTTTCCGTATTACATTTTCACAAGCCCTGTAGCTTTCATGTTGTTCCATTTCGGTCCATTTTGTTCTCTCTGGAAGAACATAATTGAAGTGTTGTCTCTCTTCAGCACATTCTGATACTGTACAATATATTTGGAGCTACACATTGCATTGCTCATCCAGGAGCATTATTTGTCTCCATGCAGTCACTTGTGATTCAGTGTTCAAAGGCGCCTTTGTCTCGCACAACTAAGCCGCTCTTGCAGAGAGCCAAAGACCACATTGCATCCCCTGATAAGCGACACAATAAAGGATGTGATTCGGCATGCTATAGCCTGGAGACAGTGTCTTCCTTATTATGGACAGGCTGACCGGCTTCTCCAAAACGATGTTCATCTTAAACCCTGTAACTTTCCTGTTCCCAGTCTACATTTCAGAGAACAGTGCCATCAATCACTGAATGAATGGTCGTCTGTTCTCCGGGCCTTGAGGGCCGTGTGTGCACATTTTGTGCATGTGTTTATGACCGACGTGCACACATTGAGTCTGTGTGAAAGGAGTCTGCAACTGATTCTCTAGAACGGCAAACCCTTTTTAATTTTGGCTTGAACAGTCCTTGACTACAATACAAGTTCTCAAACGACAGCCTCCACAAAATCAGTAGCCTGTCAAATACGAGAATAAAATACCTTGTATCCTGGGGAGGGGGGATAAAGCTTGCTCTGAAAACATGCTATTTATGATTTGATGTTACAGAACACACGGGAAGAAAGTCATTGCACATTATGTGTTCAATTCAACTGGTAATCGTGACATTAGCTTTTCACTAGGCAACCAAAAAAAAAAAAAAATTCTGATATACTGTATAGCTTTTTTTTTAAACTATATTTATAGTATATATTTGATAGTTTGTTTTATTTCCCTGTAGATGCAGATAGGCTAATGCAGCAGGTTTGGTCTGTTTTTGAAATCTGTCAATGCCCTGCTGGTTTCCCAATGAGCCCTTGTTAGCCTATCTGATAAGAACTCTCTCATGAATCTTTACCATGCGCGACACAATGTTTGAAATGCAGCACAAGACCTTGCTTTGAATATTTTGAGTGTTTTAGATGACATGTAATCATAAAATGTCATGTGGCAGTGGTTTCAATATTGTGTTATTCATGGCGCCCAGAAATAAGTGTTTCATAGATGTAGTCACACCTTACGCCAACATGGGATCACAACAGCATTGTCTTGGCAAATATGAAATATGGTTATTAAAGACAGTGGCCACTTGACATCGTTAGTTCTACAGTCCTCTCTTACAGTTGCATATTAATGGAGAGCTGGGGTAAGATATGATGTGAAAAGCAGATGCAACAGTTCAACTATGAACTATGTAAAGATTTGTTTTGCTGACTGCTTTAGCTGAAGACGAGCTTAAATGTTTCCACTGGTCATACATACAATAGCTCCCCCCCTCCCAGGCTTAGTCAACAACCACTAATACGATACGATATCATGTGGGATTGTATGTTTATTTATACCATTTACTGAACGGTCTAATTTTCGATGTAAACTTTGGTATGCTGCTATTTACTATCTTGTATTTGTTGATCAAACCCTGTTCTGGATTTAAAGGTACACTCCTTGATTACATTAAAGTAGAGAGGGGTGGGACTGAGAGCCAATAAACACCCTTGGCATTCCAATCTAAAACAACGACAATGTTCTAATGCAGATTTCCACCACAAGGGCAATTCCAGGCCCAAACCAAGTGCACCCTTTTAACCCGTATGCTGTCCTGTTCTTTTACCTGCATTTTCTGGGTGGATACAGTAGGTATGCATTGTAACCCACTCTCCTTTTCACTTCTCCGAATGGTCACACACGTTTTACACTGGAAATATTTATTTACTCAGTGAATTCCAGCATTTAGAAACAGATATCTGGTGCCCCAAATCCCCTCTTCAGTTTCCTCTCGCTGTCTTTCTTGGAGTTGAGTGTCCGTCAAAGGATGGAATTTTGCAGTGCTACTCAAACCTTCTTTTGTATACTTTTAAAATCTTCCCTCTGACCACACCACTGACTGACTGGCTCTCCAGGAAAAGAGGATGGCTCAGGGCATGGAGAGGCGAAACCTATGGCAAAATAGTTCCAGGAAGTGCTCGGTGGACAAATTGTGTGTGTGTGTGTGTGTGTGTGTGTGTGTGTGTGCGTGTGTGTGTGTGTGTGTGTGTGTGTGTAAGATTTTTTATATCAATCTAATTAAAAGGTAATAAATGCAATTTCCATTTAAAATTGAATTTATAGGGTACTTTAAGTATTTAGGATATCTTCCGAGAACTATTGTAGATTATCCGTTGCTATTAAAAAATGGTCCTTTGGGGTGAAGAGATGACGCAACTCTCTCTTCACATGGCTCTGGCTGAGTGTATCCATTAGTATGGCTGCAAAACAATTACTTAGTTTACACCAATATTCTTAAATATCCATAGAATAATTGCATTACACATGTAATAACATAACCATGGTGTGAATGGTTACTTCTCTTTATTTACTCTTATTAATGCGAGTGTGGGTATTGTTAGTGATGGCCATTGGTTTGACCTTTTAAGGTACAACATTTAAATGTGTGTGTGTGTGTGTGTGCGCGCCCCTCAAGACACTTCAGCCATGGGTTTTATCATCTCCCCCTGGTCCTTGCTGCTAATGCCATCAGGAAACATCTCCTTCACTGATGAGAATGTCACCCAGCAGGACCTGAGGGCCTTCACAGCTCCCGAGGTCCTGGAGGGGCTCCCCCTGGCCTCCATCTCTGACATCGAGAAGGTAAAACCCCTTCCATGTCTTAGTTTTTAACTTTGCTCACTGTCCTCAGAGCTCTGGATATATATGTGAAGTAACCCAATAGTTATCTTCGAGCTGTGCATGGTTGGTTGCCTCACTCCGATGGCGACCATCTCTCGCCCCAATGAGGCCTTCCTCAGCTAATAGCTGAGCTGCTGCCCTTTTCTTAATAGGGGGCATTTTGGGGAAATGTAATCATGTTCTCCAACAGATCAGAATGTATTCTTCTACGTGTCTGAACTCATTTGGTTGTTATTAGATTCACTTTTTGTTATGTCAGTCAGTGACACACACTACGGCTGCTTAACGCAATTTAACATTAGCTTATGAATGGTTTGAAAGAAGAAACTATAGAATACATATTTGCTATATTATCTGAAATTACTCAAACGCACTAGGTCATGTTTTAATTTCAGTAACGGGTGGCTGAATGACGCAGGAGAGGTTTTGGGTGGGTATTTTACTAGAGTAGTCAAATGCTACTTGTTTAATATTCATTACGTCATGTGTGGGCCAGTTTGTACAGAGACGTCTTATAGGTGGCATCTGAGGCTATTTGAAAGGGGGTGGTCTAGTCACATTTTGTGCCTTTCCTGCCTATATAAACTGTTTTTTTTTAAATTATATTATTATCTCTTGTTCTATAGGGCTAAAATAATACAGTACATGGCCAGATTCCTGTCTGTGGCGTTCTCTACTGGACCTTGACACAATATTCTTGCAGTGATTATGTTCTCGCAGAGGGCGCACTGTATAGAAGATAACACCACGTTTGTGGCATATTTTAGCTGCAATCACTGATAAGCTAATCTTTGGTTTTTAATGTGGATATACTGTATGTTCATTTTTTTTTGTTATTTTCTTCTCTTAAACCATGTGTGCAACTTTTTAATTTGGTGGCAAACTCTCTTCCTAAAAGACCTTGCAGGCTATGTTGCATTCTCTGGCAATCCTGAATTATTCTCCAACCAAGCCCAATATTCAGAGGAAGCGATTTTCACTCCCGAGACCTGAGCTCAGAATAGTATGAAGAGGAAAATAGAACATGTTTGAAGATTTAGGCAGAGAGCCTCTGTTTTTTTTTCGTTTTTTTTTTTTCATTCCAACAAAGTCTAAATTAAACTCCTTTTTATAAATGTGTTGAGCTGACATTCTCTCTCTTTCAAAGCATGTTTTCAAGATGTATATCATACAACAGTGAAATTTGGGACATGGCAAAGAATTACATCCGAGGTTGCATCATGACTGGTCCTTTTGGGCTTAATGAGGCATGCTTTTATAGATATTCCATATGCTTGCCCTAAAATAAAGCAAAAGCTTTCTTTCCCGTGAAAGCTTTGCATTAATTTATCATACGTCCGCTGACCCATATACCGCCTGTATAACCTTTTTGACAGACAGCCTGGTGTTGGTTTTTCACAGATGCACATGTATTCTCTGGGGATGACTTTGTTCTGGGGAGCAGACTATAAGATCCCTCAAAGCCAGGTAAAATCACCTCCACTGATATATCCACAGAGCTGTTGGCTTATCACGTCAAATAAACCTATACAACTATAAAAAATATACATACATACATACATACATACATACATACATACATACATACATACATACATACATACATTTCTTTTCTTTTTCTCTTAATTCTGCATTTTTTTATGTACTGTTAGAACAACATAGCATCCATAGGAATCTGTTCAGCAGGTGACATGTTTCTGGACCCTGCTGGCAGATTGTGTTTGAAAGTCACACTTGCTTGAGTTACCCAGTGAGGTCTAAATGTGAGATTTCTCACAAAGTGACACCAAAATGTTAGGAAGTACTGGAAGTGTGCCCAGCTTGTTATTGTGCATGCCGGTAGAGCAAGCTATTACTAAATTGGACTGTACTTATTTCCGTCAATAAACACGGCTTGATATTTTGGTCGTACAGCCTATGAAGTTGGGGGAGCACCTCAACAGCCTGCTCCTCAACATGTGTGATGACGTTACGTTGAGTCGAATGTCTGTGCGCACCGTGCTGGATATCTGCAGTAAGCACATACGAAACTCCAGCTGTGACCCTCCTTTCTCCTACGTCAGAAAACTGGTCCGTTTGGTGTTGGGCAGTCTCTCCCAGGTACATGTGGATTAAACACACAAGTCGCATACACAACACTTCAGCAATGCGTTACGTGAGCACATCTTGTAAAATAATAACAGGAGTGTCCGTTTAAGTTGCCTGTATCCTCTCATGTTCAGTTCCTATGTGAAAGCTGTTGCTTGTATCATGGCTAAAGCTAGACTTTCCTTACTGTTGCGTGACCCTTAATCCTGTGACTGTTCCACACTCTGCTAAAAGCTCAGAGGAGGATGTCATTATCTGCTCTGTTAAGGCACAATGGACCGGCTGAACAACACAATGGAGCATGTGGTTCTTTCATTCTATTTTACCATGAATTGAATTCAGCGTAAAAGTGACAATGAAAAGGCCCTTCCGGTGAAAAGAGTGACACATTAACCTTGTCGTCCTCCGCTACGTCTCTTCCCAGTTAAGCATGTCCTAGCCTTCAAACCCCTCTTCCCTCACCGCCCCCCACCCAAACTGTCTTTCAGCTGGACGGCTTGCTGACAGATCGGGAGTCCCTTCCAGAGCGGAGCAAGGAGATCCGCGAGAGGCTACGGGGCAAAGGCCTTCCCTCAGGTATTGCACAGTAACAGGAGCTGTGTGTCAACGGCACATGCACAGCACGTGCGCACACGTTTTTGTTGTGTGTGTGTGTGTGTGTGTGTGTGTGTGTGTGTGTGTGTGTGTGTGTGTGTGTGTGTGTTGTTAAGCA
>JAODLL010011724.1:0-25027 GCA_026546735.1 Forbesichthys agassizii | reverse complement strand
TCTATTTTTTTTTATTGTTTAACCCCACTTTCCTTGACCCCCCCCCCCCCCCCCCCGCCCCCCCACACACAACTAGTTTCATATGTCCCCTATTCTAAACGATCCCGTTCATTTATAATACACGGTGGTGCTATTATTTGTCCCAGTGCACGATAATGTGTAATTGTTTAATTTATTGTTCTATTCTATCTCAGACTCCACACCCTGTCTGTCTGCCATAGGTAATTGCTTGTAAATAGGGGTAGAGTAGACAGTATAGGTGAGAACGGCTTTCAGCTGTAGCCTCGCGAGACCATCCTCATCTCTCAAGCTTCTATTTAATTCCGCCGTGAGAATCAGTCTGGAAAGAAATCATATTGAATGTGTCCGAGTAGCAACTGAACTTTCTAATCAGCGTCGTGTTTATAGCTATATGGGCGTGGTTTTCCAATCAGCGTCGTGTTTATAGCTATATGGGCGTGGTTTTCCAATCAGCGTCGTGTTAATAGCTATACGGGTGTGGCTTAGGTGTGATTCTTCCAATCAACTGCCAAGTGTTTTTTGAAAGTGCAGCCATTCACGAACAGTTTCAATGTACGGCTCCCCAGATGGACTTGTGACAACCAGTCCTCTGGCATGTGTTCAGAACAGGATATGGTCTATAGGCTTGTACTGCACCAGCCAGCCTCCCTAACATACCCTTGTCTTGACTGTAATAATACTGGCCTCCCTCCCTGTACATTATTATTAGTATTATTATTATTATAATGAGAAGGAAGTCTGGCTTGTATTCGCCCTCTGACATTGACATACTTGTTTAAGGATGGTGTGTGATAACGGTACTCATTTGTCTGGTGGGTGTTACTGCTACGGTGTGTGGGTAGTCTCTGTTGCACATGGTGGAGGCTACACATTATCATAGCAGCAAACAACTATGTTCTAAATATATAGTGGAGTAATGTGTCCTGAGCAGAGAATGACATCACACTCCCTCTGTGTGTGTTGTAACCTGAGGTCTTAGTTGTTATAGGCGGTATGGCCATGCATGCTTCATGCATGCAAATCTCAATTAAATATATTTAATAATGCTAATCTGTTAGAGACATTGATACCCAGACTTACCAGTACATCTTAGATAGCATTTAAACATTTCTGTATCTTAGATATACTGTGTGTGACCGAATGACCTGAGCTCTCCTCACGTGAGAGCTTCCAATGATGACCATATGTTGGCCTGTCCTTAGGTGTGATCCACTACTGTTGTCTGAAGATGTAAGCCCCTCTAGCATACGTATTTTATTGTAGTTCATATCCCCTTGTATCTCGTTTGATTACCACTGTAAACAGACCGGTTGTTGTCATTGTAAATGGCTTGTTGTTCTAGAGACACGAGCTCTCTCGTCTCTCGTATTATAAACGTCAGTGAATACAACTGGACGCTGAGTTCTATTTATCAAACAGTATCAACTGTACTGTTTTGGATCTAGAGCAGAGGTCTTCAACAGTGGGTCTGGGACCCCTAGGGTGTCCTCAGAGGCACTGCAGTTATGTGATCCCTTATTTTCTTTACTTTACATTTACAGCATTTGGTAGTAGTAAATGTAGTACATTTGTCATTAGTTGGACAGGTCATATATATATATATATATATATATATATATATATATATATAATATAAGCAACTAATTTAATATCAGAATAGTTACAGCATTTTGCCATCATGTCTACTACTACTACGTCAATATATAATGAAATCATCCAACAAAGTTCATAGTGGCCTGAATATAAAAGTGCCTAATACTGAAGTGCTAAATACATGAGTGGCCTGCTTTGACACATTGCATTATAGTCCGCCCTACACGTTATTGTTGGCCTGGCAACTAAATATTTTATACCTGTGTGTTATGTGTTTCTATGAGCCAATGGGCTGAAAAACGTTGAAGACCTCTGATCTAGAAGAATGTACATTTAAATGGTATGTGGTCAGGCGCGTTCATTTTATTGTTGACTTTAAATGTAATTTTATTTGCAGTCGCTGTCACTTAGTTGACGTGTGTTTATATCAAACAACTTGAAGCCGCAGAGTTCATCAGCTTTGAGATTAGATTTTTTTAAGTCATATATTGTAGCCTATAGAAATGATTCACACTGACAAAAAAAAAGACGTACAGTATACTGTATATATTCTCATTTTTGTGGGGTGCCTGTAAACCTACTGTATGCAGATATGGATTCAAACAAGATTGCAAGGATTGTCAAACAAAGATGTGTATTACATTCTCCACAACAGTTACTATCTTACATTTTTATTGGATTTTTCTCCCCAGTTACATTTTTCCTTCATCTTATACACACCCATGTTATATCCTCCTACATCCTAATATTATTTTCTAAATTGTTCTTTTCTTTGCTGTTGCAATGACCCAATTTCTTTGTATCAATCGATAAGGTTCATCCTATTGTATCTAAAATTGTTCATAGTTTTACAACAGACTACAGCAGCATCACAGTAAATGCACTGCACCGAAGAAAATGTTCAAACAATTATGATATTTCTCTTGAACTTTTGTTTCTTGCAGTTGGTTTTCCCAGTCTTTTTAATCTTTCTGTAACTAACCCAGGGGCACAAGTCAAGTCAATTTAATTTCACAAACTCGTTCAGACACACCCGTTTTTTAATAAATGTACAGTGCAATAACCCCTTACATTTGGAGGATGTAGCTACTACTGTAACTACGCGTACCATTTCTGCCGCATGCACATCATTTGCAAATCGACAATGATCATTCCACGAAAGGGTATTTTTCACATGGCTTCTTTTTTTCATGTCGATATAATATCTAATAGCTTGTGTTGTTGACCAGTGATCATGTAGGCATGACTAATGTTAAATGTTTATTCTTGTTCATCCATGGCGTCGTAAACATTCAGTAATAATATCCAATCGTGACATATCACAAGTTATGCTAAATGACTAATCGTGTAAATCTAAATACGTAGCTCATCAAGTAAAAGTTGAGAACCTTGGCTCACTGTTTGGCTTTCTTCCCCCCACGAATCTCTCCTACGCCACTACAAATGTATATTTTATGGTGATAACGTAGCAATTTAATCCAATTAACTACTAAATATTATCTCTTTCAACTCTGCATATAAATACTGTTTTGCCTTTACATCCGATGAAGAACTTAATTTGAAAACCGTTGACAGCCACTGGACTGATGCTATTGGAAACCAAAAAGCCATGGTGTTTGCATCTCAGAAGAGATGTGGCTCATTCAGCCTTTACAACATGACAGAATAAAGATATTAATATGAGTTAACATATTTTTTACCACGACTCTAAATTATATATATATATAAAAAATACAAAAAACAGGAGATGTCTCAAACCTGAATCCCCCCCACCCCCCCACTCCAGGTGCATTTGGCATTTGCAGGCAATTAGCACAAGGACAAACAGGATAAATTGGTCGAGGGGTGCACAGGTTCAGTAGATTAGTTTGAGGATTGCTAATTCCCCTTGGCTCTGAACCCACTCTCCGCTCAACTAATCTGACTGAGGCTGAAAGGATGACACAGAGGAGTCGCACTGGATCTTATTAGCAGTCGTCTCCATAGTCTGAAGGGTTCTGATGGATGTAGGCCCCTGAAAAGTCCCCAGAAGTGGGCCTTTCTTTTTTTTTAGGACAGCATGACAGGTTTAATAGCACTACGGAGTAACTGTTGTTTACAGTTATTTTTTATTCATATGTATCTTTAGTCTGAAGGAACCCGTTTTAGAGAAATGATGTGTAAAATCCTTTAATAACACTTAGGCTGGTATTATATTGATGGTGGCGCATCATTATCAATAGAGCCACTTAACAAGCTTACTGTCAATCAAACTAGCTAATTGGATTCACACTGGCTCAAGATGTTGCCTTCGATTTGTGTTGCCAAACATGATCTTATTGTTAAGAACAAACCCTGTGTTGACAGGTGACGTAGCTACTTTTTAAAGATAATAGGAATAGAGATTCTGGTTTGTACGTATTTAGTTAATGACTGCAGAATTAGATTTTCCACACACTGTGTTGTTCATGTAAATCCACAACTCCATCCAATTTTTGTAATGATGATAGTAATACATAGTGCATCTTACACACCCCGTTAAAGCAGAACCTTTTCTAATTTAAAAGCAGGACCCAAAATATGAGTATCTGCGGCCTGCTTGTCCCTGAGGCCATCGGCCTGCCAAGAAGACATACCACTGGAGCCCTGGAGGTCAGGAACCCCACGGCGGAACACACTCTCGTATGACTTGAGGTCTCGATTAATAAATCAAACCTTGAATCTGTGTAATATCGTCGCTGCAGTGAGTTTAGTGAAGTTAGATGAAGGAACAAGTGCACGCGCGATGCTGTGACGGAGCAGGGCTTCATATAGCTGGTGAGAACCTTGTCCCATTAAATGGTATAAGTAGCAATCAGTGCGTATATCATAGGCAATAATGAATCTATCACTATCGTCTAATTGAATCTCTCAGGCAGCGTTGAGAAGTAGATCATTTGTTTTTTACTGTAGCTCTCATTGTTAGGCTGTATTAGTGATATAATCACGGAATGTGAGGGATGGCAAATTAATTATAAATGAATCATCTCAGAGCAATAAAGCTATGTTAAAAAGGGTCTAAATCTGTAAGGGTAACCTTCTGTGCCTTGCCGTGCCCAAGTCAGGCACATGACCTTTTAATCCATTGGAGGGAGAGAGGGAAAAAAAGAAAAGATATTCACTGTCTGAGTTGATAAAGGGAACAAGGTGGATGAAATGAATGTGTATCTGCAGGAACATGAAGCTTTCAAAAATAGAAACACACAAACATGCAGGGGCGCGCACGCACACACACACATGCACACCTGCACATAAGCCTATACATACACCAGCGTGAAGACACTTAAGCATGCACACGCACACAGCCCTGTCGTAAAAGACGAACGCGAGCGGTTAGCATCTCCTCATAACTCCCTGCAAACAGGGAGCTGCAGTATACCGGCCGACTCCATCACAACGTTTGCGCCGGGGGAAATAACAACGGAGCGTTTTTCACGGTTGTCTTTCGGGCTAATTAACAAAACGGGCCCGCGGCCCGTGGGGGGGAGGGCCGCCGATTGGGTGCGGTGCGGAGGGTCCTGGGCGAACATTGGGACGGGCGCCCAGTGAGCCATCAAGGTGATGGATTGGCTGTAGGGACAGGCAGTGGCGAGAAGAGAGAGACGGAGAGAGAGGGAGAAAGAGAGAGAGAGAGACAGGAGGGAGAGAGAGAAAGAGAGAGACAGGAGGGAGAGAGAGAAAGAGAGAGAGACAGGAGGGAGAGAGAGAAAGAGAGACAGGGTGAGAGGGAGGGAGAGAGGTAGAACAGCTAATTGCAGAGTGAGACGTCAGTCACTCGGGCGTCATGTGTCACAGCTGCTTCTGGATTGTGCCCCCCCCCCCCACAACCCTCCATCCTCCTCCTTCCCCCAGATGGACAGGCGAGTTCGAAACAGTTCAGGCTTTTTGAGACCACAACCCACCTTGGACTAACCTGGTGTAAGTCAGACTGTTTGCAGTCTTGGCGTCCTACTGCACTTATAGGCCTGTCAAAGCTTCTCCCCTTGCGGAGGAGCAGATAGGAGTGTTCGGGCATTCGGGAGGGAGCTGTAACAAAGTTACAGAGTGTGCCTTTAATGCAGGATACATTTATCAAACTGCATGGAATTTGTGGCAGGAAATGGCACAGCATTTAATAAAAGAGAGGATTTTATCGAAAATAAAAATAACAAATGAACCTATCCTCATTCTAGCTCGTGTGCGAGCTTGTATGCTAGCTTGCGTGGTAGCTTGTGTGCTAGCTTGCGTGCTAGCTTGTGTGCTAGCTTGCGTGTGACAGCTTATGGATTCGAACCGCAGTTTTAATTCAAAGGGGTTTATTTATTTTACAGTTTGCCCAGGCTTGGCTTCATTCACAGAACAAAGAGCCATCTGGATGTGAGTGTGAGTGTGCGCATGTGTGTGTGTGTGTGTGTGTGTGTGTGTGTGTGTGTGTGTGTGTGTGTGTGTGTGTGTGTTGGGAGTAAGAAACATAGCCTAATGTTCCCAGCTGTTATGGCTTAAAGGGAACCCCAAGATATGTCTTTACAGAATGCAAAGAGCTGTCAGCATCGTCAACAGATTCAGTTCCAGATTAGGCTAGGTCATGCACCATGCTCAAAACTCCCCCGAAGCTCACACACAGTCTGTCAAAAAGTCTGAACCGCTGTGTGTGTGTGTGTGTGTGTGTGCATACACGTGTATGCACACACACAAACACACACACACACAGACATACACACTAGAGAGACTCAAAGCTGCAATGATCGCCCACTCATCCCCTGATAGAGACACTTCCCCCGAACGAACACTTAACCCACACACACACACACAGCTCTCGCACTATTTCAGACTGAAAGATAGACAGACAGAATGACAGGCAGACAGAGAGACAAAGAGCTTCAGAACACTCTAGCCACCCACGCCATTAGCTGGCCAGCTCTTACACCTTTATCATTTGCACCCCCTGGTGGTCAGTAGCGGTGTTGGTGGTGGAGCGATTACCCACAGCATTAACCCTTCCAAGGCTTAATAATCGTCACAGCCACCCCACTCTCTTCCCAGGGGCGGGAAGGGGATCCATGGGAATCTGCTGTTAAATCAGTCATCCATCTATGCATGCGCCCTGAGAGACTTTGGTAATGGAAGCTGCAAAGGGCCAAACAAAGGTTTGCTCTTCTAATTAGGCTGCACTTCTAATTACAGCTCAGGGCTTGAGCTTGTCTTGGAAAATAGTTACACATGAGCGCGCAAGCGCACGCCCGCACACACACACACACCGCCGTGCGTGGCTCGTCGAAGACTGACGTCGGCGCTGTGTGATCACACACCAGGGGCGTCTGTTTCTGTGGATGTGTGTGTACCTCTGCTCGTTCCTGTGCGTGGGTACATCTGGCTGGATCTGCGGCGATGTGCAGTAGAGTATTTTACACGTGGGCGTGTTTATGCTAAACAGCGGAGATGTCTACTTATAAGAGAGAAAGTGTATGTGTGCCACATTATGTGTGTGTGCAGTTGTGCATTAGTGTGTTTTTACATATGCACACAGTAATTATAGCGGACCTGCTGCGATTAGGTCGTTTGAGAGAGGAGGGCCTTATTTTGTGTTCCGTGTGCAGCTGTGTGTTTGCACTGGAAAACTCCTGAACATACGGATGCGTTTGTACATTAGATATTGAATGTTTTTTTAATCAACTTTAGTGTATTAGCTTTGTTAATTCGTGTATTAGCTTTGTTAACAATTAGCACCAGCATCTGAGGTTCCACGTGCGCCGAGAATTAAATGTGTAGTGTGTGTGTGTGTGTGTGTGTGTGTGTGTGTGTGTCAGTGTGTGTTCATGGACCTTTTGACACACGATTCTCTGGGTATTCTAGAAAGATCAATACTGAGGTGTACAAGATATAAAAACAGTGTGTCACTGAAGTGTTTTTCTTCCAAACAAGGTGTATCTGACAACCGGTGTTAATAAAAAAACAGTATGGTCATAAATATGTAACGGTTTACACATAAACTTGAAAGTATTGAGCAATTAATTCATCTCCTTTGAGACCTTTAATCTAATGGCAATTCACCAACCTGACTGCTTGTTAAAGATAAATCAAGCAAAGTAGATTCAGTATTTTATGACAGTTTATGATCTTGTAGACTGGACTATTGATTCAATGGGTAAATCTAGATTCTCTGACACTCTGCACTTAAACTAAACTGATTCCAGAGTAATATGCTGTGAATAATGAGTGAGGTTAAGCAATATAAAGACACAAAATTCACATATGTGGACAGAATCTGCTACAAGCTTCGGTTAATCTTTTGCCAACTGTCCTGCATTTAACCATTTTCAGTTGACACTTGTGGACCTCATACTGGATGAATAAGAGTAATGGAGAAGGTTCTTTCAAATAAATGGAGATGGAATGCAATATTTCAGTCTGAGTGTGAGGAACAGACATTATTCTGTATCGTACTGCCAAAAAGACCTTGTTGATTTCTCGCAACGAGTGGTTCAAGCACGCACAGAGGGGAGCTTTGTACATCCTTACTTAAATTAAACTTTGATTAAAGCTGAACACAATATCTTAAGGAATTCTCTGTCTTGACATTTGCAATTATATTTTCAGACCGTGATTAAAACATCGTTGTAAGTGGGTGGCCCACCCCACAACTGATTATGGAATGCTTTTGCCACTGCGATATATTCCACTTCCTACAGGAATGTAACCGTAGATTAACACTGGCAGCAATATTCAGCTGCAAAGCAGAAGGGTTTCATTATTGTCTTTGAGCGTGTGGTGACACAGCGACGGCAGGGATGCAGTCACAGCTGGAGACGATATCTCTGACTTGAACAATCTACACTGCAAAAAAGGCCCTATCAAATATAAGTGCACATATATTAGTTATGAGCTCATGCTTAAAACAACTAAAGTTAAATTAACTTGATAAGATTTCTTAAACTAAGTGCACATTCACTTAGATTAAGTCACTAGATAAGTCATTTATATTAGAAATAAATCCAACTAGATTTTACGTCTAAAAACAAGATTATCACACAAAGTTAGATATACTTTTTTGCAGTGCACATGCGGTATAGGTATAGCAAATCTAAAAGATGACATTTGAATTAGGATGAGCTCACATAAAACAAAAGGAAAAATGTTATGATGTATACACATTCATTCACATGGACATAAACATGTTACCGGACATACACGCTGCAAATAATGACTCTTCAAAAATAAGTTTAAAAAATGATGAATACAAGCTCATATTTGCTCATAATAAGTAAATAAATATGCCAAATTAACAAGTAAAAATGTGCTTGTAAGATTTCTTGAAATAAGACATTATCTGGATAGAAGAGCTCTTGTTAAGTAAGTGTGTCTTATATATATATATATATATATATATATATATATATATATATATATATCAGAAATATCGTATTTATGACTTTCGAGCACAAAAATGGTCAAACAAAGTCGTAATTAGGCGAGTTGCGACATAGTTTGATGGTAGCATCAGGTCATCAATAGATGGTTATTTAGCATGTTATATGTGTGTATGACAATGCTTCAGCAAGCTATTTAATTTTTAAAAGTTAGATTGAAGTAATCACTGAACATATGTTCCACAGGTTCACTGCTAACTATTGCAGTCACTGCAATTTCCCTTAACGTCCATTTTCTTTTTCAGAAAACATCAGCTGAAGCAGCAGTTGAAGCTGCTTCCAATAGGCCTACAGTAGGTGCTATATTTCATAGGATAATTAATTTACTTTAATTATCCTATTCCTTCATTATATTTTAGTTTTTACATTGAACCTGTTTATTTAAGCATTTCATTTAAAGTTCAATGAAAACCAAGTATTTCTAGGTGTTTTTGGAATTAGCAATGTCGATGTGACACGAAGAAGTAGTAAGCCTTTTAACGTGGACTGTTAACTTCCTGGTCTGTATTGGCTAAAAAAGGGAGAGGGGCGGGGAAACAGGCAAATGAGAGAAACGTGCATATGTTGCGTAGATTACTGCACACAGTTTGTTTGGTAAAGCCCCTATGAGGATATGACCAGCTAGTATCAGCAAAATATGCAAGGCAAGGAACTGATGTTGATCGCCAGTACACAAACACATACACAAACAAGTAAAAGTTTAATGTTCAACAGATTTTCAGATGACCAAATCTGTAAATCTATTTTTTGATACAGTAACTGCAGGCTACCGTATAAACACGTTGAGTCTGCAGGACAGGCATATTATCAAGAGTGATGTGCACATCAATAACTACATTAGATTAATATAGGCTATTGTTCAGAAACTGTAAATGGATTAGAATAGCCTGCTTAAATAATGTTGTGTTGATTTACTTAACCTAAACATTGCTCACTGATGAAGACGCACTCGCGCGTCATACCGAAATTGTATCCCCTGCCTGAAACGGATTGCCGTTTTTGGTACCGTGAGTAATAATATTTTTATCTTCGTCAGTGGTCAATCATATCATACAAAACCTTTAACTGTCTGTGATAATAACAAAGATAGAATATAATCTTTGTTACATTTTTCTTGTTTCTTTTTTAACTAAATAGCCTATCACTGTTATTGCTAGCAGATAGCAGCTAGCCACCAAACTATCATAGCCCTGTAGCGGCAAGTACGGCTGCGGTTTGGTGCTATGTAACCCTTCAATCATTCATTAATACGTATAGATAGATAGATAGATAACTTTATTTATCCCCAAAGGGAAATTAGGTTGTCGTGCTTATGGGTACATGGCTATTTAGCGGGCAAGTATGGCTGCGATGTTGTGCTATAATGTAATCTTCATTCACAAAATAATTAGTAGATACATGGCTGGTTATCAAAACGTAACACTGCTCCTACACAGGGCTGTGTGACAAAGCTGCTGCTGTGTTGTTGACACGAACAACAATGAACTACATTCTGCCACCTGTATCCTCTATTGTAGTCTGGACAGCGAGGGGGAATTCATGCGCAATATTAACACCTTGAAAACACTGCTGAAAATAAACCATATGTGGTTCAAAACCCATAAAACTATGTTCAAACCAGTCGTAGCCTCACATCAACACAGCTAGGTATAAAGTTGGGGCGGGGTGGGCAGTGACTTGTTAAATTTAAAGCAACAGGCACTGAAATCAGACCGTTGTCTAAAGAGTTGTTGTATGATGTGCTATTCCACATAAACTATGTGGTAATTTCACCTAAGCTTGTCAACTACATTGCATTGAGAAGTCAAGGAACTGTGTCAACAAGTAGCATGAAATGACTCCTATAAAATGTTTCATGATGGTCAATATACTGTGTGTTCCCTCCTCTGGTCTGGCTGCAGGAATAAAAGGTTTTCTGTTTGCTTAAAGAGACAGGACACATGCCAGCTGATCTGTCTCACCACCACTTTTCCTCTGTTACACTTTTACTGCCACATAACTATGAGGGGTGGAAGTTATAGAAACGTAATAAAAACTGAATTAGTAAATAACATTCATAGTAGATCATAAGGCATTAAAACATTGACAAGTAAATGTAATTAATTTGAAGGTACATTTTAACATAAATGTATAGTCAGCTGTTGCAAATTTATTGTAAGCTAATACACTTTTTGTCATATTAACCTCTTCACATTTCTAGCTTACTATTTTCTGTGCATGTTGAAAAATTAATATGGTACTTCTATACAGCTCTGGCTCTGTAAATAGGAACATAAACAAAGTGGCAAACACTGGTCACGCAGCAAATGCATTACCAGTTTATGAAATATAATAATTCCTCTTACAAATACTGTATTTATACATAAATCTTGTAGAAAGCCAAATGAATGACAAAACATGAAACTTGGTGTAAACATGTGGGGTAAGTAATTGAGCTAGATCAAGGCAGAATACTTGGATTGGAAGGGTTTAGGACTGACAGGGGATCTGCATTAATAAAAGCAAACTATTTCTTAATGAAAACTTTAGAGAATGAAATTGCCTTATAAAGTCAAATATAAAGACAAGGAACCTGTATGTCAGTTTTAAAGTAATGACACTTGATATTTCAACAGTTAAAGGTATGTGTATGTTTAGTTTAAAACATAAAAACTAAAATAAAATTATCAAGAAAGGTATAAAAATATTTGTTTAAGACCTCTATGTACTGCGTTGCAGAGATATTTTCTGAAATGAACAGAGGATTCCGGCCTGGACAGCCTCTTAACCTTGTAATACCACTTTGTACCTCAAGGGGCAATGCAAACGAAGCATAATGACCTTGTTGGACAATTCAAAGCAACTCTTCTCACCAGTGTGTGATTGTGTTGATTGTTTACAGTTGTGTGTGAGGTTAATATTTCTCCACGCTGTGACTGTGTGTTCTGTTTTCTGTCAGGTGGCCTACAGCCCCGATCATACAGAGATCGGCTGCCTTGGCCAAAGACATTGCTACATGGGCCAAACGTGACATTTATGAGCAGTGCACAAGAGAAGAGTGCATGCCAGGCACGCCGTATGTTGGAAAACAATGGTTTGCTGGCTTGAGTTTCTAGTGACTCGTCTCTGTGTGATCGGGGCCTACCAGTAACTAAACTCCAAGCAGGTCTATTCCCTGTAAGTCCCTCTCAGTGTTTTAGCAGTTTGGTTGAATTGTGCTATTCTTGCCTTGTGTAAAAATAGGCTTAATCACTTTTTCAACTCCAGATTATAGCCATCATTGGTCCCATGATACTGACTGGAGAATGAACCTGTTTTTTGATATTGAGGGAAATTAGAACACAGAGAAGAAACCCAACACAAACAAAGGGAGAACATAGAAATGCCTGGACAACTGGGGTTTGAACCTGGGATCTTCTTGCTGTGAGGCTACAGTGCTATTCACTCAGCCACCTTGTTGCCACCCTGTACGGCTGTAATAGTGTGTGTGGACGCGTGTAAGTGGATTTAGTGAGAAATGTGAACTTAATGTGAACCCCTAAGGGGTCTTCAGAGGTACTGCAGGGGATCTAATAGAAACTTTTTTTTTTTCAAAAATGTAAATGTCAGAAAATATACCTTAACATATATACAAACTGTACTATGAATATATAATTGTCAATTATTTGAATAGCATAGTTAGTGGCACTATAGGCCGCCCTACAAATTGTTGTGTAGGGCGGCCTATAGCAACTAAATATTTTATACAATATGTGATAGGGGTCTATCAGCCAAGAGGTCCTTGGCCCGAAAAACTTTGAGGACCTCTGGTTTGGAGAACGTGGTTATACACAGAACACCTTTAAAGGGTAATGTTATTTTAAGTTCAAATGTAACTTCAAATGAAATTACATTTAGTGTTTTTAATGCCTTACCGTATGATCTACTGTGACTTTTAATTATATTGTTATAACACCAACCCATCATAGAGAATATATTCTGTATGATAGCATAATACTCTCTCCTATATTCTCCTTACCATCCACTCTAAAAGTGCACATCCCACTGAGAGAAAATAAATGGATGTGACAAGAAAGTGTATTGATGACCATGCAAAATCTTTTTGACATAGTTCTCTATTTGCCAACGTCATTCACTTTCTCTCATATTCTGTACATCCTTGTTTTGCCAATTTTGCACATTGTTCTCCGGTGTCATTATGGCAGAAGAGGGGTGGGTGTGATAGAAAAAGCTGAAATGTGCATTAATGGCACTATAGAAAGACAAGGCCATTGTGACTGCTGAGGTAGATTCTTATTAACAGTATTTAATGGGCACCAGTTCAGAAGGTTCTCTTACTGAAACAGCCAGACCTTTAAATGTGTTGCACACTTCATTCCATTAGAAAGACCTTATATTCCTAATGATATACCCTACAAGCATAATTAGCATGATAATATGGTCCATGTTGACACCATCATATGTAGCAGGGCAGACCCATGAACCCAAGCCATGAATAATTTGCTTTTTTTACATTCTACATTGCGCAACACAATAGAGCTATATTGAAATATTCTCATGACGGCATTGTGCTGTCATTGTTCCTAGCCTGAAAATAACAATATGTTAGTAAACACCATCAAAGATGGATTTGGCCACATTATCTATCTATCATCAACAAGCCTCATCTAATGAATGTTGCCTGTACATCCCAAGATACAGTAGCGTGAGACAGGCTCTGGTAGTATTATACTGTACCTTTAGCGGTAACCATTAGCCTGAAGCCGTAATCACAGGCAGACCCACCTTAACATGACCTGTGTAGCAGGGTTTTATCAGAGAAGCTATCATGCAGTGTTGGATCCTAGCCTCAGGAGGAGGAGGTTAATCCTGTTATTATAGCTGTTTTAACCTATGAAAGCCGCACTGTGACCCTACCCGCCGAGGAGTGCATTCTGGTATACACATTTCTATGTGCAGGGCATGCTACAGTACGGTGACTGTCCATCATGACCAGATGTAGAGCTGCAACAATCTGTTGCTGCCCTGTCACATTTGACAGGGTTCTGATGGTGTCTGCTGAAGCCAAATAGTACCGCTGCTTCAGCTCGGCTACCTGTAGGCTGTTGAGCAGACATCAGTGTAGTGTCAATGCGCACTCTATTTTTTTCAACTACCTTCCGGTTAAACTGAAATGCTTTCCATTTATTTGAAATCCTCTTGCATCCCCAATCACAATATTATACGGGAGACAGAATTTCGTATATGAGGACCTGAATGGTTTTCTGTAGTCTTCAGTGTTCGAATTACCCTGCAGCTCCCGGGAAAGCCCACGCCACCTTAGGGATGGTCTTTGGGTTGAATGTTGTGCACCAATCTATGCCTTTTCTGCATGGGGAAATGGCATACAAATAGCAAATACATCATAATATGCTATAGTCACAGTTCAAAGGTGCTGTTATATTTTCGTAACGCAAGGCAGAAAAATAGTTTGGCTGATAAGATTAAAGTATTAATTCCAGTAAAACGGAGAACGTGAAAGTTACGGCAAACGGTCAATTCTCAGAGTTATCAAGGATTTTATAACAAGATATTAAAATAAACCCGGGTTATCTGAATAATGGGAAACACTATAGCCAAATAAATAGCCTACGATTCAGGGCTTTAGCAGAGGACATCCAGATTGTGCACCTGGAAGTAATGGCATATCCGAATATCATGAGACTGTGTTATGCAAAACGGCTTCCTTTTTTTAAGTTAAACGGATCGGTCGCGTATATACGGTAGGTTATTAATAGGCTACTGCTGTTGGTGTTGGGCTAAATAATACGGTGTGTGCAGTCTACAAAATCGCACATGTTCAGGGCTGGGCCACACGCTCAGTGTGCCCGGCAGTTCTTAGGCGCAACATGACTATGAAAGGAAACAAATGAATCTCTCCCCCCAAACTGTTATTTCAAATTGAACTAGGGATGGCCTGGCCAGAACTAAAGGGGCCAGGCCTCAGCCTAACTCGCACAATGGTGGTTTATTAAATGGATCAAATCGATTTTATTAGCTTTTCTAACTGTGCTAATTGCAAATATGTATGTGTGAGGTTTTCATTATTTTATACTTACCATGTTCTTTTTGTAATAACATGGTAAATAATATTTTGTTATATGTATATATTGTATATGTATGTATTATATATACTACTCAACAGCACAGCCTTAGTATGAAGGGTACTGACAATAACAGTATACTTATACGACTTATAATATATATGAAACAAAATAAGAATAAAAAAATAAATACTATAAAAAAGCAAACAAGATGACCATGTCCAAATTTACTATTAGGATGATTTTACTTTAGTAGTAGTTTTAATTGTTATATTATGAATACAATGTTATAAATGACATTTGTACAGTTAAATCTGAAGAATCTCAACAACTATAGGATGGAACCCTTCGGCAGTGTGATGGGAGATTTGTCTATCGCAAAAGAGGCATTGCAAAATGGGCCAGCCTGCCTTTTAAATATAGCTGCAGAACCAAGGGGCTGTTTGGGTCACTGCAAAGCAATGCAATATAGACATAAACTGTAGACAAAGTGTCAGCTATACCCAGGCAGGGCGAGGTGGTTTGATTGTCAGCCAGGGAACAGCTTGTCTAATGTTTGAGCGCAGATTTGTGTGGGATTTATTTCTAAACAACTTTTGTGCTTCAGTGTTGGTGCTTGAATCTATTGCACAGCCCACATGTATTTGAAACTATATTAGCTGGTGAATGTGTGGGTGCCTAAGAGTGTAGGCAACAATGCACTCTCATATCTCTATGCACGCAAATGTCTTAATCCATCTTTATCTTCGTGTACAATATTTATCTGTGAGGATTCACTGATCCATATTAGGATTCTTAAAAAGTTTAATCAATTCCAAAGGCATATTAGCTCTTACTTGTATTCCATAAAAAAAAAAAATCCTTAATGGTTTTGTAAATGACTATACGAAAAAGGATAAAGAATACAGCTGCCTGTACACTTTACCAGTGTTAGTTAATCCTATTTGGCATGTTACCCAGGGCACATTTATGATCTCTTGTGGTACATCAACTGTCTGTCCAATCCAATGCCACTTTATATTATTAAGCCTTTCCTGAGAAACATGTAGGCTATTCCACAAATGTCCACCCCCATTGCATTATTGGGCACTTGTCATCCTGATACCAGTGCGTTCAGCATATTACCTGGCCTTCACAATGTCCAATCTGCATTGTCTACCAGCGGAGACCATGACTAATACCGCTTATTCTCCCCTCCACTGGTGGCATTTTGGGAATTGGCCGTGGGTTGATACAATGCTGCGAGTGGGCAGGCGAGTGAATGTGAATTAAATAAGAGCATACGTAGTTGACCCCATAGAAAAGAGAGGCTGTGCAGAAGAAATGAAAGCCAAAGCCATTGATACAGATCCCCTGAGATCTCAGCTACTGTATTTCTCTACCTTGTGTGTACTTAGTAAGCGCAGGAGGCAGCGGCACCAGGAGCTGCACGGCTCTGGCCACGCCCACCTGCACACACCACGTGACCGTATACTGTAAGTACTGCTTACTGTATGCTGGTGTCCTCAATTCACTTCCTCATTCACTGCCCAAATAGCTTTACGATCACACTAGAGACCCTACTGCAAGAAATGTGTTCTTGCTCTGCAATAAGAATGTATCCTTAAGTGCCATGCAAACTCATGATATATCCCATTCATTTCAGCACCAGGACAGAGGAGGTGTCGATGCCTTCTTCTCCCCCACCACGCCCCTAGACTAACCCCTCACACTGCACTAGCTTGCTTTAAATCAAACCACGCTTCACGTATACCGTAAACAAGCTTGACTCAATGACACATACACTTAGAGATATGGACCGTATGGGGTCACAAAATACAAGCACACAATTGTCTGTGTTGATGTGCCCTTTGTCCTCGCACGCCTCTTTATTCTCCCATAGAACACACTTAAGACACTATGAATACGTTTCAGCTTTCAAGTTAAGTACCAGCAAGGCATTTGAGCTTGTGTGTGTGTGTGTGTGTGTGTGTGTGTCCATATGTGATACACAGAACACGGCACGTGCACGCACCCGAGTGTGCACGTACTTTACTGTAAGTGCGCTGGTGCCAGTGCCAGACACAGCAGTGCCCAGGCAGGATATTGTATAGCTCATATCAGCATTTGGCTGGTGAAGAGGTCTGGCCAAAGCAAGGGAAGCTTGGCAGCCTCGTCATCACCTTGCCTCTAAATGTTGGCAGCTCATCTGAGCCCCAGTGCGAGATATGTCGTCACGCACGCATCAGGTCTGTTGAGCAGAGGGCAGGCTGGTTAGATACAGATGTTGGCTGGGTGGGGAAAAAGGGGACACTACTCTCCCCGACACCAGAATGCTGATGTATACAAAAGCGGTGGCAGTCTAATCGGGATGAATAATGCAGCTTCTTTTCCTTCCATGTCTCTCTAGCTGTCATTGTTTCTCTGGCGCCAACGCAAGTATTCCAGACGTATACAAATAATTGATGTAGAAGACGTTTTTCACAATACCGCAATAATAGGATTTTCTGACAGTTAAGGGCGAATCCGTGACTTGAATAATTATCAATTACCCATCGTAACACAGTGTGAAAATGTATGTAACCTATTCATTTATTGTGCTGTGTGTTTTGTCCCCAGTTTACAAATAAACATAGGAAAAAAGTGAATTTGCACCATAAACAACAGGATATGATTTATGACTGTATTGTAGAGGGCTGCAGAGAGAGAGAGAGATGCCATGCCCTGTAATAAATACAGAAAAAACAATATAAGGGTAGTCAGATCTAGTAAAGCACACAGAATATCTACACCGGCGAAGGGGTTAGAAATTGAAAATGCTTGGCTGAATCAAAGTAAAGATCAATCAAAGCCACCTCCGAGGGACCAGAGAGGTTTAAAGGAGATAAAGGAAGTACCAGGAAGAAGACTATTTAAAAGGCAGAGACATGCCATGCTATGACTGCTGATCTAGTGGCCACATACAGTCAACTGTATGCCCACTGCAGACATACTGTACAATACAAAGTAGAGGATAATCATCGATACTTAACATTGCAATATGATGAAAGGCATCATATGCATCACTGGAGAGTTCAATATTGAGTTTGGACATAACATTAGGTGGAAATTGTTTGATAATTTGTGTTGAAAGTGTAAGGAAGTATTATTTATTCTCCATAAAAAAATAATTAAAAAACAATATCAGCATCTAAAATTAACAAATCAGTTGTCTTAATATACCTCTTCAGAATACGTAGCTCAGTTTAAAAAATAATTTAATTAGAAAGTGTTCAGCCAAGTACATCATAATGATGTGAATAGCTGTTAAACTTCCAAGTAGTAGTAGTAGTAGTAGTTTTTTTTTCTTTTATGTGTGTGAGCTTCACTCACACATCCATGGTGGCAATAGAGAGAGAAAATTTTGCTTTCGGATGTTTTTTACGTTATATGATGACCTTTATTTGATGTGGACAAATAAGAGACAAGTGAGAGGTGAGCTGTGAGGCTATGAGGAGGCTGTAAGAATTGAGTATATGGGCACTAGCTTCTCATTGCTTTGAATCTGAATTCTGGCTATTGGACTAATAACTGATATATAATTTGTACTTCATTTCTGAGCATCTACTTCAGAATGTCTTGTTCTACATACAGTATCAAATACAACCATTTTATTTATGTGATGAGTGTATTACAACGCAGCAGTCAAATTGGATTGAATGGAGGCTATATAGTAATTTCTCTTGATTAGATTTTAAATGTTGGTTATGTCCAGGTATAACACCCCACCTCGCAAAAATCTTAATGAAATGCAATCATCTAGACATGCGTTCTAACATTATCTGTGGACTGGCTGAGGAAATGATTGCCTGCCTGCACACGCTGAACAATGGGGGGAAATGTAGCTTGGTGCGGACTGAAGATGTCCTTGACATTTAGGCCTATTTGGATCCCTATAACATTTTCCACAAAGCAGAGCTCTAACCCATGCATGGCAGTAAGATACTGTAATTTGGGTCGACGTCAGTTTTACCACTTGGTTATTGTGGATCAGGCAGCAGTTATCGTGGTCTCTATGACAGCCCATTACCGCCTAATTAGTATTCAGGATTAATTGGCCATCTTGTTAACTGTAACCTCAAAATGTTGTAATAACACCACTAACATAAATGTTCATGCAGTATAAGCACAACACCTAGGGAGATAGATAACCCACAGACTTTCCTCCACAGAAACAGCACCAATGACATTGCTGGGAACATCGGCATTTAAAAGGTTATGCAGAGGTTATGTGTTCCTACACTAACCGAAACAAAGTGTGTAAAGGACGGGTGGGGAAGGGGTTTGTAGGGAGAAATCCCTACAACTGGCTATCTTGTTTTGGCAGGGTTCACTCTGACCTCAATTGATTAATCTTAGTGTGTTGCCATGACAGCTGCTGTTTACTAATTAAATATGATTTGGACTAGAACTGTTGAAAAAGGCCATTCAAATTTTGGCAATAAAGTAAGAACATCTCTGACGCAACTCAACTCAATACAAAAACTGCCATATCTCATTTTTAGAAGTAAAAAACAATGTCATCAAATTCTCCACAGACAGTTGAGAAATACATTTGCACAACAATCTAAACCTACATCAATTTAAGGTTCAGATTTACGAATCTGAGTTGAGATTGGTCAGTAAATCAGGTCAAGGCAGATAATCCAATATAATACCCTCTAATCCCTCCGTGACCATAACCAGTACTGAAAACAAAAGATTACCTTAATATTTGAATTTAATTGATATGTTAAAATCCTGATTTTACTGCATACTTTATCTTTTATAAATTGAAGAATGACCTGTAATAACCATCAAATACTAATATGCCATCACAGTTAGGTATACAGTAAATACACATAGCGGTGCTGTAACCTTTGTGAAATGATGTCAATGCATAAAAGGGAGTCAAGGCACTCAGTTTCTCAGTTGTCAAGACAACATTCTGCAGTTTAATTTTGCCGTCGGTGGCGGCAATTTCCTTTACTATGACACTCAAATCGTACACCTACTCACTATATTTACCTATGTCAATACATAATTAATTATTTAAAGAATCCGCCATCTTGTAAAAGATGAATGGCTTAGCATCCAAAGAATTATTTGAGTCGATATTTCAAATGGATTCGTCTGAAGAGGTGATTACGACTTTATGAGTCATTTAGCGCCACGCTCCTCTGTTCCAGGAGTGTCAACACAGGTCCCTGTGCCAAACTCTCATTTTAATTAGTCCATATGAATTAATTAGTTCAAAAATGTGTGTCATTTCCCTCAGGGGGGCGACAGGGGTACTGTAAGAGAGCATGCCCTAAAGTTTCTTTCCCCACCTCAGTGACGCTGCAGTACAAGCCTCTGCACCGCCCCACGCCCTCCGCCAATGGGTGCTCAGGTACGTGTGGTGCGAAGGTAAAGGGGGAGCGGGAACTGTACAGTAATTGGAGATGATTGCTGACAGAAGCATGAGCCACAGGCTCCCTTAATGATGCAGGCAGCCCTTGGATCAGAGCGCCCGGGCCCCCTCGGGCAACGCTGAAGAGCGTTTAGAATGGATGACAGCAGCTCCAGCCCTGTTGTGGGACTGCAGGGAGGGAGAGGGGGATGGGAAAGGAAGTGGGTACTCTTTGACAGATGAAAGCCAGGCTGGGGAAATATAACTGGTGGTTGCGCGGATGTGTGTGTGTGTGTGTGTGTGTGTGTGGAGGGGGAAGGGGGGGGGGGACATTGTTTCATGTTGCTTTTTTGGGGTATCCTCGATGAAAAAGGCAACCTCCCAGATGCCCTCCTTATTCTGGAGAGGAGATATGGCAGTATGCTCTTGTATGACATTCAGTAATACGTCAAGCATATGTCTGTCACATGCAATGCATCATATGCACAGATGGGATGGTGAAACCATTTGTGTGGAGCAGAATCAAGAGCATGACTTGAGGGCACAGGTGGTGAGCAGAGACAATAGTTTACTGAAAACATAAGCAGGTTACAGTAGCAGTCATAAACCAGGAGATCAGTGGCAGGCAGAGGAAAACAGTGTGAAACATGACAGGGGAGATTGCCTATGGTACAGGCAGGGGCTAAGCAAAGGGGGAAACCCTAGAATGAGAGTAGCTAGCGAAAGAAGAAGTTAATCAAACACACTTCAGCAACTAGGATGATCAGAACCAAGCAATGAACCTAAATCAAAACAACACAAGTGAAACAAATCAGAAAAAACTACGCGGCTGGATACCCCACTCGCACGGCTTCACAGTCGGAATGGTGATAGATAGGCCATAACTCTATCAATCACGCAAAAATGTCTTCCAGGATATACTAATGCATCCCATCAATAAGCACAGACTCCACATACAAAATGTTCAGTTTTCATTTATTTGGAAAGGTCATATGTTTCCTGCACTATTGTTAATAGTGATATCGAGCTATGCTTGTGGTTCCTCAGTTGACATGTATCGGGCTGATCGAGGATGACTTGTGAAAACAGTTTTTTAATATAAAAAGAAAATAATGTAATATAAATCCCTCTAATGGTAATTATCTGACTAAGTGTTTAATTGATGAGGTGTGTCAAACCCATACATTAAACCTGGCTTGACTCATCGATGACACTTAAGATGTATTGTGTTGAGAATCTGATAAGCATCAGTATTATTAACCTTTATCAATATTAAAAATCAAAACTGCAATAAACAACATGTTGGATGGTCGTACAGCAGGACATTAAACGACCAACACCAGAGCGCTCATTGCTTAACACACCTGACCTCTCACCAGATATGTACATAAAAAGCCTTATAAAGAAACATTACCATTCTTTGCTAAGGGAATCCAAGTATATACGTGGGTGGTGGTTTTTATCTAATAATCCTCCTCTTTATCATGTTAGTGTAAAATAAAGCATTTTATCTGTAATTAGTATGAGTACAGTACCTTATTTTGTGCTTTAATGGCAAAATGTTAATTACCTGTAATAGCCATCAAGGACAAGTATGCTATCACCGTTTGTAACAGTAGAAATTGCTGCTTTAAGATATTAATGAAACAAGAAAAACATGCCAAGTGATGGACAGCAGACTCGTCAAATCAGTAGTCTTCTCTATGTATTCTCTGGCTCTATCGGCCAAATAGCTTCAGTCATTGTAGTCATCCATCATCCAGAATGTGAAGTTTTAATGAAGCATTTGGATTTTTTCTTTCCATCTGGCAGCAGTATTTTAGTGTTTTTATTTTTGTGTTATTTATTTTTCATTGTCACCTGGGTACACAGTTTATGATGTGCTACAGTAGTACTGTAGTTATAGTAAATCTAATAGTACTTTCCATTGGATACAGTACAGTCATTTCAAAAATGTTAACCAAATGGCTCAATTAATACATATTTAACCAACATTGAATCCACTGGCAATTTTAAGAGTCAGTTGTCAGAATGTGATGCTCCTGCAGTAGCATCCATTAGAACACCAACAGCTCTCCTTGCTTGAGTAAAAATCTAGGCTATGTGGAAAACATTTCAAATGACCTTCAAATATCCTCAGTCAGAGTAAAGGGACACACCCGCCTGTAAAAGTCAGGAGTGACTCCTCAGAGCTAGTCTTTAATATGTGCTTCAAAGGCACTTTTCTATTCTGCAAACTGTCTTTTTGATTATCTCTTTCTTTTTATGGGTCACAGGAATGTCTCCATTTGTACCCAGAACTTATGATCATGGATGGATATGAACAATATACACAGGGAGGTGTATCCCAACATGTTATTTTTACTAAATAGGGTTAGGCTACTGTAATTGCTTAACATTTCCTAAAATGTAAAAAATATTTTACAGAAAATACAAATAAAACCTCATTGGCAGTATGTCAAACAGATGGGAAAAAAAAAAAACAAATCCCCAAAAAAACCCTCTCATATTGCTTTAATATAATGGTTCACTGCATGTGGAAACCACCAAATCAAATCAAGCCACTGGTCCCCAATAGACACTGTTAATGTGTATCAATGTTTATGTTTGGAAATAAATATCACTAGGTAAATATTTGTACACGGCAAACAAGGCTACACTAAATAGTCCTTGGTTCTGCAAACATAGCTTTGTTTGCATGTAGGATGCAGGAAGCTGAATCATTTGTTTTGATACAAGGCCATATGAATTATGAGGATTTTATGGAAAATGCACTGAATTGACCTTCAGAGGTGTGAGAAAAAGAGTGGCCGGAGAAAGCCTGGTGTCTGATTGTTCCCAGGAGGTTTGGTTTGTTGACTAATTTGACTTTGTTTTGCTCCACTGGTGCTCTGAATAGCTCAACAAAGTATTCCTATGTCATTCCAAGGTGATGTAGCTGTGTTGTGAGTCTCGTTCTCTAACAGATTACCCTATTAGGCCAGCGTTGGCAACATAATTGAATATTTGAACTACTGTATAAATATACTGCAACTTAGGTAAATGTTTAAGGGGGACATTTTCACAGCAATACTAAAATCCATGTAAAAATATTAGGCATACTGTTACTTGCCATTACATGCATGGCAATCAGTACTGTTATGCAAACTAACCACTGCAACATTAAAAATGTCTGAAAATTCCAGCTTGGCCTGCCCTGCCCTGATCAAAGCATTAATATGAGTGCCAACCTGCAGAACAAGGGAATTTTAATATTGGCATGCATTCAACCAGCCTACTGACTGACACAAGGGTACAAGTGATTTATGTTGAAAAGATATATTCGAAAACAGTAATTTACAAAACAGTTACAAACGGAACCCTATTCATTATAGGCTACAGCAAATAACCCAAAAATCCTACTTTTGTGTTAAGAGTGTTTGTTTGTTTGTTAATTAGGATCCCCATTAGCTAACTTCGTAACAATAGCTATTCTTCCTGGGGTCCGACACTTAAAAAACACCCATGACGAATTTACGCAAAACACATTACGTAAAAACATAAATATGCATACAGTACATATATACACATATACACCCAATACAAATTATACTGTACAGATACATATACACAATGAAATATATCATAAAATTATCAAATGATTAAAACACATTTTATGATCTAGACTGCTTTTTTTAAATTGTCTGATTGTAATAAGTATATTTTATTGTCTTTCTTGAAATAAGAAATTGTATTTGTTTTTAAAATAGAATCTGGTAGAGCATTCCATTCTTTAAAAGTTTTAAAAATCACTGTACTTCTAAGGCAATTTGTCCTAGCCATAGGTGGAACACGATATCCTAAAGTTCCCTGTCTGGTCAGATGGTTATGGCTGAGACTGACATATTGCAATTGATTGTAAAAATGCTGTGGATTCTTCTTTTTTTAAATATTCCCTAGAAAAATAATAATACTATATATCAGTCTGTTTACTACAGGAAGCCACGATAAAGTGTTGTGCATTTCAGTTACATTTGTGCGTATGGAACAAGAGCCAGTCTGGCAACTTTATTTTGGGCTATTTGAAGTTTTTTCAAATCCTATTTTGTTGCTGCTGACCAAATCACCGTACCGTACTCAAGGTGTGGAGAAGTTACTTATTGTTACTTACTTACAGTTACTGTTTTACTTCATGAAGTTACTCTTTACTAGTTGAATGTCTGTAGATTAGGCATCAATGTTAATTCTAGCTAATGTTTAGCAAGTGGCATAAATCAGACTTGTTAAGGAGGAGATAAAACCAGTAACATCCTTTGACCTAATCAACCCTGAACCATTGTGCACTGCCATCTTGGTCACTATATTGTTATAAAAAGTGAATCCTAAAGCTTCTTGAAAGTTATTCTGTTAGAATTTCAATTGTTGACTATAGTCTTGTATTACGCACTTTAACAATATGCATGTGTGACGGAGATCGTCCGTCCCCCTCCGGGAATCGAACTCCGATCTCCCAGGCAGAGAGTAGATGCTCTTACAAGGCAAGCCAAAAACCCATGGGC